>JAQGDQ010000178.1:0-190000 GCA_030141605.1 Tubiluchus corallicola | reverse complement strand
CCTACGCTGATGTGCCGAAATAACATTTTTTTAAATTAACTCCTGTCTAGCAAAACCAAATGAAACTAAATATTAACACTTAGCCGAAAGGTGGGATACAAAAATCACCCCTGGAGTGTTTTCTTCCATTTTTTATATTGATGCACACAACCAAAAATTTTAAACTAGCAGTGATTAAATATTTTCGATTTGTTATGCAACCCTACGTTGGTCTTGTTAAAAAGTATTATTCATGCTTTTTTGCAAAGCCCGAGCCCCAGACTCCCAGATACTACCTGACGTTGGCTAACTAATTACTCCGCTTGCTCTTTTATATAGGCAAAATTTTGGGCATAACATAGCAGTATTTTTCTTTTTGCCAGCGCCACTGATTTACTTTTAAAACTGAGAAGTCCTGCAAACCTCTAATTTGGCTTACAGTTCTGCAAACTGATTGTTATAACGATCTGTTGAGGAAATTTCGTATTTAAGTTTGTGGACATACTTTTTTTAGTAATATGGCGGGAACTTTAGCTGTACAGGTGACTAAGCTTGAAGCTGATGAAGACAGTAAATGAAGACGAAGTAGATGTCTTAGAATTAAACTGTAAACATCGTTAGGCTATAATGAAAGTTATCACAAGACTTGAAAAATATAGCATAAACAACATAATACAGTTACCAGTTGGTCATTCTGTCCAGTTTGTTACACATATTAAGCAAAACTTTCATGGGATATTATTATACCCCGCTTGGTCTTTATTGTAATATAAAAAACCCTAGGTCGGCTTAGGGTCAAGGCAAGATTACACTGTCTTCAGCCTGAAGATAAAAAGCTAGTCTAACAGCAGTTCTCAATTTTTGGCAGGTAACGGAGCTCCTTTGCTCAACAGCTGTTCTCATTGCACTTTTCCAAGGCGTTGCAGAACATGGTGCTCAGCCGTTGTCTTCATTGAGGACTGTTTATAGTGGAGGTGTTGCCCTTCATCCATCAATTGTAGATGAACATTCTCAGAAGTTTCCTCACATTCAGATAAGACAAGGTAAGGGCAAATATTTCGAAGGTTCTTCGTGGACTCGGCAACAAATAATAATTTGTGTGAGGCCACACGGCAGCATTACGAATTTCGTTTGTTGCCTTTCTCATGCACCAACCTACTCCATTAATGCATATTCCTGCCTCAGCAGTCTCACAGAGTTGAACCGAGAAACACCAATCGAGCTGAGCAGCCATGTGATTACGTATTTGCTTACCAAGCAAAGTTAAGCAACTGCCATGCCCGATCAGTGAATGGATGTGAATAGATGCTGAATTAACACTTTTTGTCCCGGTGGTCTTGTCTGTAAACATCTACATTCTACAAGCATTTACCTAATTGAAAGTGAATATGAGCAACTAATTGTGTCTGAGAGTTTAGCATCTCATGTTAGAGGATAATCCCTGGTAATGAGACAAGCAACGATCCTGCCATGCTGCATACTAGGTTGGTGACTCAAAATCTGGTCAATTCCAAATAGTGAGTTTGGTCAAAATGAATTTACTAAAAATTTCAGCCAACTTCGTTTTCTACATTCAAATTTTAGTGATGTGTTATTTGTTATAGCGCTTGGTTCTACTTTTTATAGAATATGGCATGACAGAAGCCGGAAGAATATCAGTACAATCAACTGACTATAGAAGCAATGACGGCCGGACAGTCCTTCTGCCCAACGTCAAAGCAAAGGTAATCAGTCGTTTCTGTTTACTTTAAAATGTGTTACTAATACAGCTGTCATTGAAATATAGTCAAATAGTAGACAATATAACATATTTGCTCCAGGTTTTTGGCTTGAAAATTGCTGTGCATAGGAAAAGCGACTGAGAAATAACATGATAGTTCATCATTATCTTGTTTGATTAGACATCAATCCGCAGTCTGCATACTTCAAGCGTATTAGTTTCTTCTTCTATCATTGTGATGTTAATACGTTTTCAGGGTAAATTTTCTAGTAAATTCGAAATGTCTGCACATTTTTAGATTGTTGACAAGGAGTGTGGAAAGGAATTGGGGCCAGGCTGTGAAGGAGAAATTTTCATCAAAACTCCTTCAATGATGATCAGTTACCTCAATAATCCAGAGGAATTTGCCCTCTCTTTTACTGACGATGGATTTTTCCGTACTGGAGATGTCGGTACTTTTGACAAAGAGGGAAAACTTCTGGTCGTCGAACGAATAAAAAACATGATTAAAGTTTATAATCGCAAAGAGCTAATTTCTAATCAAGTCAGTATACCAACTTTCCTTATTTCTTTTCAGAACCACATACCATATTAAAAATCTGCGAGATTTAATAAACATTTTTATGATCGTGTGAATATTTCCATAATTTCCCTATGCACCAATTGTGAACTATAATGTATTTCGAATGTACTGCAAACTTACAGATTAGGGTAGATAGAACAAATTAGAACTACAAATGATTTTATTTTAGAACTGATCAATGAGGAAAAAAGGATATAAGAATGGAAGGAGAGAAGGAAAGATTGGTGTAGAATGGAAGTGAGTAAATAGCAAAACAAAGTTGTACTTTTAGGTCCTACCAGTAGAGATTGAGGCTGTGTTGATGTCACACCCAGGTGTCGCTGATGCTGCTGTTGTTGGTGTTGACGACCCAGATGCTCCTAATTATAATCTTCCCAGAGCTTACGTAGTGCGGAAAAATTCAAAATTGTCGGAGGAGGACATTACACGCTTTGTAAAGGGTAGGCTTTTCAAAAATCTTCACTGAAATCTCTAAGGTTGAAATTAGCCAGGCGAAACTGTAAAAACCATGGAAAGAAATCGTATGAATATGAGTCATATGTTTGTTTATTGAACCAATATTACGTTGTACATACATTACATTACAATCAAATCAACCAGACACATTTTAATCAACAGTGAAAAAAATGTTTACTAGAGACAAAATCCCTTTAAAGGAATATTGTAGCGCGAGCGTACAAAACAAATAACAATTATTTCACAAAAGTATTAAAAATAATTATTGAAACAAAATTACATAAAATTGTATTAATAATATTAATACATTAATAACTCTTCGCCCAGTTGTACTCGTATCTAGATTTTTATTTAGACAAAAAGTCCTAGTCTGAAAGGCTGATTCCACTAGAGCTGCAACTTACTTGCATAATTCGATATCGTGACTACTCATTATAAAGATAAATTTATCATTGTCATTTGGTTTGGCAGAAAATATAGTGAAAAAATTTTCAATATTATTATAAAAAGTGTAAATCTGTCATCCTGATAACGTGAACATTTTTTTGACAAAGTAGATTTCATCTTCAATTTGATAAAGGTCATAATAAATGCAAATTCGCTCACGCACAGGTTATTTTGTAGTGTTTATGGTCCAGGAAAAGTAACGTGTGGGATATTGTAGACCCAGCTCTATTTTTCTATACATAAAAACAGAGTTGTTAAGTTCGTGTACTAATACTGCGACAATCATTGTTGTTGAATCCTGCTTTCTTTTTCTGCTTTTACAACGCTTCTCCTTTTTTTGTTGGACAAGGTTCAGAGATCTCTTAACATACCTACTTAACTCACATCGGACTTGTGAGCTGATCCTATTGTCAGTTTAAAAGACTTATGCTGATATAACCTGCATTTTAGTTCTGCATAATCAATTTTAGGTGATTTAGTCTATAAAGACTACAGTCAAATTCTTGTCTGACAAAAGAGTTTCGAGAGACATTTTTTATTTTTTGTTTATTTCAGAGCATCTGTCTGAAATAAAATGGCTTACTGGTGGTGTTAAGTTTGTAGATGTTCTTCCAAGATCTGGATTTGGTAAAGTACAGCGCCCTCTCTTGATAGCTGCGGATAAATCTCTTAAATAATCACATTTCACTGCCGTTAAAACATACAACAGGCACGAATAAAAGTAAGGACCTGATCAAAATAATCTGCATTTTCAGGAAGTTTACCGCGTAGACAAAACAGCGAGCTATGCCTAAACTGGAAGAAAATGCGTGTTTTTACATCAATTTTGATATAATACTGTTATCGTAGATAAACAAAATTTAAAAGAATGACGTATTTACAACTATTAGTTTATCGTGAATAAGTTTACGTACGAACAATGGCGTTTTCAACCTTCTCATGCAGCCTTTCTGGCTGTTTGTATTGAGCAAAAACTTTTGCTTTTTTTATTGTAATGTTTAAAAATAAAATAATCCACACTAATAGCTGATTGTCCAAGTCAAGTGCTTCGCTTTAAATTTTTTATTCACTTATAGAGTGACTAATATGTGGATAATTTAGTTTTACGAGAATATATGTGTTTGACGTGTTTTAACAAATAATTTACTTGTACTTGTTGATAAATGTTATTCGTACAGATTTAACATTGTTTGGCTGTTTGTAAAGTAGGCAAATAAAAGATTAATGAAACGTAAACTCGTCGGCATTTTATTATTTGACTACAGTGTTTGAAAAACTGGCATAGTAGTACGATTATAAATGGATTGTACAGGATATTTATATGTGCAATAACGTACAATTATTGTGATAAGATAACTTGGAGAATTGGAAAATTCTGGAAAAAAATCGCACTTTTTTAGTTGTGTCGGTGCCTAAGACTAAAAAGGTAGATTCAAAAACACTTTTAGGAAAGCTAAAGTAATTCGGGTTTACGAATGTAAACCTTAGATAGGATTTATATTTTGCTTACGAAGTTGATGTAGGCAACGGAGGAAAAGGCACACAAATATAAAATACATATGAAATCATGACGGATGTAATTTTAGAGGTGATGATCCCAGACTTATAAATTCATTGCCAGTGTTGGAATTTCATCATTGACTTCCTATAGACTCACATCAAAAAGTACTTTGAATTTCTTTCACAATTATAACCCGATCAGATAGACTATAAAATATCTATGTAACATTAATTTGTAACACTAATCTGTAGCATTAACTTAGGACAAATTTGCTAGTAAATTCCCTAAATATTAAACATTTTAGATTGTTGACAGTGAAACTGGAAAAGTACTGGGGCTAAGGTGCGAAGGTGAAATCTTGGTCAAATCTTCCTGTGTGATTTCCCAGTTAACTCAACAATCTAGAAGAGTTTGCTCGCTCTTTTACTGACGATGGATTTTTTCATACTGGAGATATTGGTACTTTTGATGAAGAGGGAAAACTTACCATATTAAATGGACTTTGTTCAAGTTTACAGCCTATTGCCTGTTATTTCATTTACTGCAGCATTACCAGACAAATACTAAATTGTAAACTTACATACTGTGAGACACAAAGCCGAATAACAGAGAAAATAAAACGATGCTACTCCATCACAATTCATTCTCTGACCAATGCGTGTGGGTGGTAATAAGAGAATCTTTGCACCAAACATAACAAAGACGTACAATACGTTCTGAAAATAATCAAAGAAGAAATAAACATTAAGGAAATAAAAGGAAAAGTGAAGGGAAGGGAAGAAGGGCAAAGAAGGACAAGGAAAGACCTGACTGTTTTTGTTGCTTGTTTTAGGTCCTTAAAACAAACGAGATTGAGGCTGTGATGATGTCGCACCCAGATGTTGCTGATACTGCTGTTGTTGGAATTGATGATCCTGATGCACCTAACTATGAACTTCTCAGAGCTTATGTGGTACGAAAAAGCACAAATTTCTCAGCGGATGAGTCATACATTTTGTAGAAGTAGGCACTCCATCAATACAAATATTAGTGTATTCGATATTCACTGAATGCTTTTCTGTAATCATACTGTTATCTTGTCTCATTTTTGGGACAAAAATTGCAGTTTTTGTTAAGATGAGTTAAAATAACATTAATTTTATTTAATATCGATCAACTACATGAGCAGTTAAAGCTCTTCATCGACAATACACCGAACCTCGTGATTATGTTTGTGTAGCGACAATTGAACTCTAGCTTGACGAAATAGTATCTGATAACATTTGGCGATAATTTTTTGTGAATTTTATTATTACAGAGCGGCTGTTTAAGACAAAATGGCTTATCGGCGGCGCTAGGTTTTTAGATGTTCTTCACAGATGTGATGTTGGCAAAGTGCAACGCCCTCTCTTGTCAGCTGCAGATAGATCTCTTAAGAAATAATTACACTTAAAAACAAGTTAGGTTAACTCAAGATGTTCCTTTTACGATGCAACCTAAATTTAGTTGAATTAGATATAACTTTGAACGAAGGAGTAAACTATATGTATTTCTAATTTTATTTCACCAAACCATTTTGTGTTTTTTTAAATAGCAACTATTAGATTGTGTGATGTAGAGGAAATATGTACTTCATAGATTAAAAAACACTTCGGATTAAAGAAAACATGTAAGATTATTATATCTTTGTAGTTAGTTTGAAAAGAACATTCTCTAATTGATGTGACAAATTAGTGTTTTTAAATTGTGTTGCATTCACGAGTAAAGGAGGAACTGTTGCGATATTTTCTTACGTTGTGTATGCTAATGCATCTTTTAATAAATACTTCAAATAAAGTATAGTAATATTTAAATCTATTTTATTATAAGTATTCTTATATCATAACGGGCATAGCCGCGGTGAGAATCAAATATTGACTCTATTCATTATTAAAACTATATACAGTAAACATTTCTTCATGTGAAGATACACACAGCAACCTACTTCAATGACACTGTTGCATAATAGGTTTTTGTGTCTGCGATATTTCTAACCGCCCTGTACCAGTGCATGAACAATTCTTACTAAAGATATGTTTTCACACTCTACTTACAGTTATTATCATGTGAAAGATTCAATCTTTTTAAACCTCCGATATGTCACAAAAAGCCGTATAATCTAGTGTCTAGTGTGTGTCCGCTACGTGGCATCTGTTTATACATGCTAATTGTATACTAAAGCTTCACAGATGTTATGATAAGACATTGAGATACTCCATATCTCACATTTACATAATCATCAAATAAAAGCGGTTACATTTTTACGCATTTTTACACTCAGTTTAATGATTTATCTTTTCTACAAATAGAAAAGTGCCACAAACGTCTTGTGTGCTGTGTCTTATTGGAAGAATATGCAATGCTGAAATTTATGCGGGCGCTCGAAGTGAACTAAAACAAATTTCAATTCAAATTCTGTCAAAGAATAAACGAACTATCATATTATTATTAATGTTTACACACAAAAATTATTACCAGCTCATGGTATGTGTCAGATTTGTTCTGTTTTAGTCAAGCATACACTATTAGTCCAACAAGCAAAATTAGTTAGTACATTGTTAGCATCAGCAAACTAGGTTAGAGCTATACGTAGGGAACAACCCAAGCTGACCACAGACACGGACCATGCAGACCACAAGTTGTGCGCATGCGTTTAAACATACTTACTGTATGAGTGAGTAAAATAATGTTACATTTCTGCCTAATGGACCAGTAATTTCTTCAGAAACTACTGGTTTGCAGATTTTTTGCCGCACAATGGCGCTTCGATCCATTATTTGTAGTATGATTCTTAGATGGCATGAATTTTTTAAGTTGGCAAACTATCTTTGGTCAAAAATCAAAATTAAACTAAAGATCGAATTTTAAAAGGTCAATCTAATTTTGCACCTACACGAGGTGTTTAGTATACCGCCCAGTTCCATGTGAATAGCACAGTACTACTTTTAGTAATAAAATAGCTAATCAACTAATTATGCATATTTTGTAATTGTACATCGAATTGTAACATGAATTATTTTGAATTCTGGACTTTTCATTTAACATCAGTTATCGATTAATCATACTTTTGCATAATTGATAGGATGATGTACATTGATAATTGTTTCTGGTATCACTTCTGTACTCTGTGGGCTTTGTGTATTTCAAATGTAAGTATTACCTAATGAATTACCCGTACTAACTGTCTATATAATTATATTTTTGAACTAACCAGTTATATATGTATCACTTCTCAACTAAAATGTATTTGTTACTCATATTGGAAATACTCCAGTCAATAATATCACTTCACGTTAACCCACTTAGAATAAGCAAAGTTTATGTTATGCACAATTAATTAAACGATTAGTTAAATATCCAAAGACATTTTAAAAAATGAAATTCCTGCAGCACTTATATTAATTGAGGAGAAACGTGCGATTTCTCAGCAACTCAGTCCACAGAGTAAGTAGAATGCTCAATCAGTGTAAATGTTCTAGGCCGTTCCCTCTCCACCCGTTAAATCAAGTTGAACGCCAATCAATTTAATTGAAACAAAGTTAATTAAAGCTAGACACTCGGAGGGACAAGCTTGATGCTATCATCCAAATTGCCCGCGCCGGCTTTCATGTCTGATTTCACCCAAAACTTTGTTACATGTAACCTCTGCACACTTCTAAAACCAAAGAAGCCAGCGCTAGATTGAACGATAATATTTCACAAAGGAGAAGCCTGCGTATCGAGTTCAGGAGATCTTTGTTTTAGCGGCAGATCAAACAACTGATTGTAATTATTCTTGTTGTGAGAAATTTCTCAAACAAACACATGCGGTGAATAGCAAACAAGTGCAAAATGAGACACCTTCGTTTGACAACCAATACTTGCATTGTTTCTAGGACAGTTTTGCACAATTGGTGTAATATGAGTATGCTATATAAACTTTCAAAGTAATTAAAAACATTTCCTCACTGCAGTGTTTGTTTTAGGAAACGTCCTCAACGTGATTTTTTTTGTTTATATATTAATTTTACTGTTTTTTAACGTTTTAAAGTATGCGTAAAACACGCAATGATAAAAATGTTGCGGATATTTTTTTGTAGCTGTTTAATTGAAAAACTAACACCGCTAGACAGTCTAAATAAAATGAAAAAGATAAATTGGCTTTAAGCGTTTAAGCCGTTTATCTTTTACATTTCAATCTAATATTTTGTATATTCGTTGTTTAAGAAAGAAAAAGAAATTAAAAGAAGAAAAACAGCTTCCTTACAGCACCAATTACGCAAAGCATGCGACTAATAAAGAATAATCAATATATTAATAAATTAGTACTTTTGAGGTGCTTCCAAAACAGCACAATGCCAAGAAAACATCAGAAAAAAATTCCATTGAGCATTCAGTTACTCCACTCCTTCAGAAATGGGGTTGCTGCAAGATTCGTGTTTTGAGACGTGGTTAGTCAAAGTTTGAAATTAGAAGAAATTTACGCGCGATTGTGTTGCAACAAAGAGTTTCAGTGTAAAGAAATAAAAGATAAAGGCATTATATACGACACGCTTTGATAAAATAATAATATAGAGTAAGTCTAAAGTAATTATACACATTCGCATTTTTTGTTTGCATTTTGCTGTGCAAGAGATGTAAATCAAATTGCTATAAATTTAACTCGCTCTCTAACTGACTCCCAATTTTGTTGTTCAACTCTTTTTTCAGTTTTCAGGTTTTAAACGATAGTAAATTTTGACCTTAGACTGCCCAGTAAACGTTTTAGAATACCCTACATAAGTCTTTCCTTCGTCAACTTAACATTTGTTTTCTAACTTTTTACACTGTTTGAGTTGTAGAATAAGCCTTTTTCAGTTAAATGTTTAGTAGTGCTATGCTGTTGCTAGCATTACAATGGAGAACTGTAATTTCTTCGACCTTTGACCAAGGTCAGGCTCCAGTACAGTATCTCAAGTAGCTTCACCTGTTAGTTTGGATGCAGTAGCATTTTTAAGGTATCGATTTCTGAAAGTTCTGCCCAGTGACCTTAACACTTTAACCAACGGTCAGTGCTCAATGCTCTTCTTCAAGCCTATTTTGTAAATAAGTATTGCAATTTTAAATAACTCTGCACTTTCTGACGGGATTGTTGTTTCCCTATTTGAACCTCTAGTGGATCTAATAAAACGTTTCAAATGTGGATCTAATAATGTGTTCAGCCACGCATAGAGTGGGTTTAAGAACGGGTAAATGTTGTTGATCACAGTCTTGTGGTCGTGCGAATAATCCTTTAAAATCGCATAGAAATTATCTTTAATCAACAGATAATCCTATGGTCATCGGGTAATTCTCCCAGTATAGCCCTGGCTTAGTTCGCATGCCCTGGAGTAGGCAGAGTCTGCCTTACTGTCCCTGCACATTAGCATGCGTTTAAATGCACGCTTAAAATTCGCGTTACACAGTGGATACAAAAACGGGTTCAAAGTAGAATTAAAATAACCTAACCATATCGAAGCCATGTAGAGGTCGTCACTAATGCAGTCATCACAAAAAGCTACAACCATAAAAAATACAAAATAGGGTAGCCAGCACAGCACGAACGCCCCCATGATGACGCCCAGCTGCTTGGCCGCTTTTTTCTCCCGCCGGAGGGCGCTGTTGGGGCTCTTGCACACCTTGCGCTTTAGTCCGAACGGAATTCTGGGAATGCGAGATGATTTTATGAACTTGGAAGATAGCTTTGATCCCATGCTGCTGTTCGATTTTTTCGAGCTGCCTTTGTTGCTCTTATTGGAAAGGGTTTTACGAGCAGCGCACGTTTTTGTTCTGGTGGCGTTGCTTGTAGTTTGCCTGACTTGCCATCAGACTTTAACCGTTTCAGTTTTTGGGACTTACTATACAATGGATTTTCTACTGCATTATTCAACATGGAAGAATGAGCAGAATTCGTACTGCCCTTGTCCGACGTGGACAATGACGTCTCTTTTTGAAGGCGTTCTCGCTTGACATGTTTGGCCATGAGAGGACTCTGGGCGGTAGCAATACGTTCTTCGTCACTAGAATCATACACGTATTCAATAGTCACCTTAATATTGTCAAAGTGCTGAAGAGCTAAACGCGGGGAAGACGTTACGTCAAGAAGCGTTAGATTAGTGTACTGCCCGGCACTCAGTTTCGGTGATGAAGGACACTCTTGATATTCGATTTCCTCGCGGGACATTATTATGTTTTGACCGTCCGGTGTGGCATCGTCATCATCATCGTCATCCTCTCCACCTTCTCCACTGGCCTTTTTGTCATAATCACCAAAAGAGTCCGACGCACCGTCCTGTTTTCCGTTGCCGCCTGTATTGCGTATCCCGATGTCAAACTTAGACCGTTGTCGAATCTCATGGAATATCTTACCATAAACAGAAATCATCATGGCGAGAGGAATATAAAAATTAAAAATAGCTGTCGTTACTTTCACAATCCGATCATGTGCAAACTCCGTGTCGCACACATCCGATGGAATTCTTCGAACACCATCATTCGTAAAATGGTGCCAGCCCAGAATTGGCACGATCCACAATGCGGAAGTCAGCCACACTATCGATATCATTATCAGCGCGCGTTTTTTGGTCCGTTTCTTCAAGTATTTTAGCGGAGAGGTTATACTCCAATATCGGTCCAGACTGAGAATGAAAAGGTTGAAGATACTAGCAGTACTGGCGGTGTAGTCCACAGAAAGCCACATCTTGCAAACGGTTAGTTTGAACAACCACTTCTCAGTCATGATGTAGGCAGTGCTGATTGGCATGACAAACAGTCCAACAGTCAGGTCAGCTATTGCCAAGCTCATTATGAACATGTTGCTAACCTGAAACATACATACACAAAATTATAGTAAACTGAATTACTGGACTTGGTTTAATATTATTACGTACAGTCATGACAATGTGGGAACATCGTGACACATCAAATCATTGCAATTTCAATGTTTGCGCTGTCTCAAACACGGTGTCAGTAATAAGGTTGGCAAGCACTCCTTTGAAAGGAACAAAATAGGCCCTAACCAAAGTCGGGTGAGTGACACAGTAATAGAGAATATGATGATTTGACTTTTTCTAATATCAACAACAACTAATACTGCCAATAATATCACCAATGTTAATGATAATGTGAAAAACTGTGCAAAAGGAAATTAAGTGCGTTAACACTAACTGGTAAGCTGACAACTCAAACTTCAAAGTGTTCATGAATGTGGACATTGGCCAAAATGACTTTGAGGTTAGTCAATGCATATAAATTTTTAATACAAGTCGCACGCGGTGAAAAGTGTCTGACGCAAATTGCCGCAAACAATATTTCCAGCACATGCAGCTTTCCTGTGCAGCAAACTGTGTCATTAGTAATCTCAGTAAACAATTATTAGATAACATGTGACCGCAACCATTACTTTTTATAGGTCTGATCTAGTTTTGTCCTAGATAGATTTTTGTTCCAAGCCCACAGACGATTATCTTTAAATTAAGATACTGAGACAGAAAATTAAGCATGATTAATAAAAATCTGTGTGCGACAAAGGGTTTAAATGATTGTTTATCCAGTCCCCAGACGAGCAAAAATCTGTCTTAGGCAAGTTGTTACAGGCAGTATGTATAAGAGAGCCACCACTTCCTCGAGTACCCTTGCTGCCTTTTACTCCCATGACTGCTGTAGTACTAACATAAGTTTCCGCGAGTCGTCATTCGTCTAAACTCAGTCATGTTCGATGCTAATTGTTGTTAGTGTTACTAATCTTAATGTCAAGATTATTAATGATGGTACAAAACCACAATTACTTAAATCTTAACACTAAACTTTAGTGGAAGTGTAGGAAAGTTGAGGTACAGCCTGGATTTGAAAAGGAGACCTTCTACTTATATGACAGACCAGGCTACCACATCCTAGTAATCAAGGCAGTCACTTTAACTACTTTTTCCTACTTCTTACTTTCAAGTTCTTACTTATGGGGTTTGTAACCTTCATTGTTAACATTGTTTTTACTGACACTGACGCGTTATTAGCCATGTCATTGTTTTCGCAAACGCCAAAACGTTTTCGAATCTATGTAAAAAAGTCACAGGTAAAAAGTCCTAGGTGAAAAAGTCACAGAAAAAGTCACAGAAAAAAGGCATACGAAAAAGATATTACCCTAACCCTAACCTTAACCCTAGCCAAATTAACTGGGACTTTTTTCCTGTGACTTCTGGATTGGTTAATGGAAAAGTCCAAACATTCCTTTAATTTATGAAATGCATTAACGTACAGGAAGCGAGTTGGTATACAATCAAGCTTCTGTAAGAAAAAAGTTGGGAAAATGGCATTTGTTGTAAATTGAGTGTCATTAGCGGCAATATTTAACACATTTAAGCGCTATTTAGCTGTGTAATGCCAGTAGCAGCTGTACTCAACACATTCCACTTTCTTATTGTAGATGCATTCCTTTGCGACGTTTAATGAAGATGAATATCTGAACATTTATTGATTTTTATGTCGAACGGTAGTCACGTGATCTAACCAACTTTGCAAAAAGGCGCAATCTCTAGTTTTTTATTAACATTTTGTCTAAAAGGTCCAATATATCCGTGTCCGATGTAAAGGACCTAACCCCTAGTTTAAGGGTTTTTTGGAGAGCAACCCAAACGGATGTGTGGCATTTTAGACACTTCTCCGGTTCATTTCGCACTACACTACTTGAAGTGTTGATGCTTCTAACTGTAATTTTATACAAGAGATTCCAAAGGAAGCTGTGCAGGAGAAGTATGCAGATATTCCATAATATGTTGACCAAACTACAAAGAAGTGCGGCTGTGATTAGGTAGGCACACAAAGGAAAACATAGTGTTTACAATAGGCCGGACTATAAACGCAAGTTTTTGCGTAGAAGTGTATACCTGCCTGAACGAATGCTTTCTAGCTGCACCAGTTGAGCAATGACGTCAGAATGATTAAAGGAAATGCCAAGCTTTCTGGGAAGCTATGCTTATTTCCATATCCGGCAAAAATATTAGAAAGATTTTATTATAAAATTGCTATAAGTGTCATGTTTAATTAGGAAAATCACGGTAAGGTCGCGATCGTTGGGCGCTTGGGCGCTCCCGTTTTGAACACTCGTTCTTCCACCAATGAGTCGTTCATCACCTGAAGATAAGCAGCACGCTGACAATTTGTGTCGAAAGTATAAGAAGTATGCACAAAAAAGTACATGCTTAATTTTAGTGTTATTTCTGCGTGAACACTATGTTAGGTACAGGAGTTTGAATCGTTCTAACCGTCGCGCGCTCACGAAAAGCCACGATGCTCTCAGGAAAAGCCACGATGCTCTCAGGAAAAGCCACGATGCTCTCAGGAAAAGCCACGATGCTCTCAGGAAAAGCACGATGCTCTCAGGAAAAGCCACGATGCTCTCAGGAAAAGCTACGATGCACTCAGGAAAAGCCACGATGCTCTCAGGAAAAGCTACGATGCTCTCAGGAAAAGCCACGATGCTCTCAGGAAAAGCTACGATGCTCTCAGGAAAAGCCACGATGCTGTCAGGAAAAGCCACGATACTTCTTCTTTTTTACCATTCACATGAAGATCTTTCGCAAGCTGGTAACTTGGATACCCCTGTCTCCATTGTTAAATAATTCTTAATTAGACTGCCGTTGAAACTCTACTTAAGGCAATAAACTGATGTGAATAAAACGATGTACTGCTCTGTTTAATAGCTATACGATATTAAAGCAACGATAACTTGTAAATGAATAGCGGCCAGCGCCACGCCTGAAAATTTCTGTACATCAGTAGTATAAATTAACACTGCTTTCTATAAACAGCCATTACAAGTTTCTTTGTTATATCTTTCTAAGTTTAAGTAAGAGCGGTAAAATAAACCCAATATGCTAAGTGACTTGCCCTTTCCTTTAATGATCATGAAGTTTATAGCTATGTTGTCTAAAGTTCATACAAAAATGTTAATAAAAGGAGCAATGCCGTTTTAAAAGCAGTAGCAGTAATGCTTTCCTGTATGTCATACGTACATCACGGAGAAAGAAAGAAACTAATGCAACAAATGCTTTGCAAACGGGAGATACACAAGTCACCTTTTGAACAGCATAAACCAACATTAACCTTTTATTTTCTAGAACGCTTCTGTTTTCAATGATACTTGCTGCTTACTTTGTTGCTTGTACAAGGCCAGTAGTAATTAAATGGTGGGATCTTAATATAAAGCCATAAATTAATACTGTGCTGCTTAAAATGGCAAACACGGCCTTTGCTTATTGACTTCTACTCTTCCTCTATTTAACCTGCATTAATGCTTTTGACAGGTAATTGATTGACCCGTATAATAATTGCATTATAAGTTTATTACATTACAGCAAGCTATAAAATCTCAGAGTTACAAAAACCGAGCTCTGCAACTTCATTGATGAGTGGTCATGTTATACGCATAAATAGATACATGCGTAACTATTTACAATGCTTGAGTTTAAAAATTTTATATATGCCGAACTTAAAACACAGAATTTTTTAGAGAAGAGCCGACTACATAAACAAAAAGCTTCATTCATGCAGCCTTGAAGCATGGGAATTTATGAATAACCTGCCAAGTAATTCCTCAAATTTTAGAGCATTCAATCGTTGTTTTGAT
Source organism: Tubiluchus corallicola (assembly GCA_030141605.1). Lineage (NCBI taxonomy): Eukaryota > Metazoa > Priapulida > Priapulimorpha > Priapulimorphida > Tubiluchidae > Tubiluchus > Tubiluchus corallicola. The sequence goes on along the minus strand of JAQGDQ010000178.1, from coordinate 174,675 downwards.
CATAGTTCAACAAGTAGCCTAAAATGTATTACAAGAGAAAACCAGACTAGATTCGCTATTTACTTAATGTTAAATCCCTCCGCAAAACAACAAGAAATTTATAATCTACTATTCCAGGTGCCTTTCAAATTACCTTTAGCCGTTTTCTGTCTTCACGCAGATTAAAAGTTAAGACAGAACGTTGGCATAGGCCCCCTATCCCACATGACCTAAGGCTGTACCCCTGCAGTAAGGCAGTGCAAGATGAAGAACACGACTCGTCGTTACTTACTATTTGCGAATTAACAAAAACGGTGAAACGAAAATACAATCTAAATTTAAGTAATGTTCTGGAGTTTCGTAATATCAACCCTTTAACCTGCGGAAAATTTTTAAGCGATATTTTTAATTTATTTATGTAAGTGACAGTTAAGTTAGCTAAAATTTTATCACTAAATTGTTATCTGGTTGTTAATAGCTTTCCGGATATCAATATGTAAAAATTTTTACTGCCATTACTAGGGGTATTTTTGTGCAATACTTTAGCAAAACTTGTAAACTAATATTTTGTTTTGTACTAATAATAATATTGCACGTGGCAAGTATCATTGTAGTAAATGTAATCTTGTTGGTCTTAATGACAATAAAAATACTAGTACCTGCTACTACTGTAAGATCTGACGTACCCTTGCTCAGTTGTTAGAACCATAACAGCGCTTTGTGTAGAGTTTGGCCGACACTAAGAACATCCAAGTTTTATTGTTATTAAAAGCAGTTACTTAGTCATATCTAGATTTAACAATTCAGGAATCACAATATAATAAAAGAAAGTCAGAAAGATTTTGGTGAACGGTTTCGAGCAGTTTTGGCAAACGGAAATCAAAAAAGGAAATAATGAGGAGGAGAGAACAAGAAAAAGAGAAATAAGGAGGAGAGCAGGAGGAGGAAGAGGAGCAAAAGGCGATGAAAGAGGAATAGCAGATTCGTATCGTTATTAAATATTTATTTTAAAAACGCTTTTAGACGTAAAAGTAAAGAAACAGTAAGAAAGAGAAGAACGAGAAAGAATAATAGAGAGAAACTTTTATCATTTAGCCTAAAGAAATGATCAATTTTATCAATATTCGGCAGTCGTTACATAGTAATTACAGTCATTATATAACTATTATTAAAGCACATTTTTGATAAATGGCCACATTTAACCATTACGATTAGATAATCTTAGCTATATGCATATATATTATATATAATAACGTTAAAAGATTTATTTCTTTTGCATTTTGTAAAGTTTTTGGCTTGATTCGCTTTGCGTAGTAATCGAAGTGAGCGAGTAGTCAAGCAAACTTTTTAAATTTGTAAAGTCCCATTTGAAGTTAATTCCGTTTTCTTTGAGGTAAATTAGCATTACTATTTTAGATCCGTTTACTAATAAGCTTTTCAATGTTTAACGTTGCATAATTATTAAGCCATAATTTTGCTGACTGATTTCCAAACTTTCTACTTTTTTGCATCGTTAGCACACCGTTCAGTAAAAAATTTTCATTTTGCATGTCTAAAACTAAAAGATGCTTCACTAGATTGTCTCAGCTATAACTGTCTGCTAAAATATCTGACAATTTTCTTCTCGCTTGGTTAAAGCACTGACAAGGTACTATACAGGCCAAGCATCAGTGATCGTAGCTTCATCTCTTCAGCAACCACTTGAGACCGCGAATAAAGCAGAAGACAGCGAGAAATCTTTTTGTCATAAACGAAACGAATTTTCTAATTTCACGTCTAAATTGACTATTGATTGTGTTAAAGAATATACAAAGAGGAAAGAGAGTGTGTGTGAATGAACACTATGGAGATTTTCACTGTGAAGATGCTGAGCTACATTTCTCCTCAACGTGATTTCGCTGAGTCACGGTTTACCGGTCTAACCGGATAATGCACCGCGCTTGCCGCAGAAACTTATTTAAGCGTGATATTTTTACATATTATGACATAAGAACTCCCAAAAAAGCAGTGCTAGTAATTTTAGGTGTTTTCTCCTTCTCTCTTTCTTATTCTTTCACCTGAAGGTAAACCCCCGAAGCGCTTTGAAACGTTGTGTTTTGTCTTTGTTTCTTAATTGTGGGATTTGCTGTGCCTTTGCCCTTGTTTTTTATTTATGGGATTTTGTCGTATTTTGTCCTGGTTTCTTAATCATGGGATTTTGTCATCTTTCTTATCGTTAATAATTAAATTTGCGTTAATCTACGAAGTTCTTATGCTATGACACCAGTGTCCTTGGAGAACTTCTGTGATCGCTTCCCTCCCTGGTCGATTAATGGCCATCAGAACTGCGAATAACGGCAAAATCAAATATTAAAGGAAAGGACAAGTCCCTTAGCATGTTTGGTTTATTTTACCATTATCACTTAAATTTAGAAATATATAACAAAGAAATTAGCAAAAAACTGTTTATAAAGCATAAAGTTAATTTGCATTATCGCTGAATAGGAATTTTCAGGCGCGGTGGTAGCCGCAATTCACTTGAAAATTTTAATGCAACTGGTGGAATTCGTGACTTTCGTAAGCACACCCTGGTTTTCCGTAATCTCGCGCTGTTTACCTTTTGCTTTAAGACCTAATGTTCATGCAAAAATACAGAAAATCAGACATCAGAAAATGAGAAAAGCACTTTTTTGTCACAAATTGACAGTGCACTGCTTTTCTTTAGGTAATGAATGACGTCATTGGTGGAACAATGGTGTTCAAAATAGGAGCGCCAACGCGGGAAATGATGGTAACTTTAAACTTGATTTTACTAATTACACGAGGCGCTTATCACACTTGTATTACTAAATCCTTCTAACATTTTTCGTGAATATTGAAATAAACCTGACTTCCCACACGCTTTGGCCTTACATTCAGCATAAGTGATGTTCGTTGAAAATTAAATGCTATCCGGATTCGCTAGTTTTTATTTACTTCCTTGGTTTTTCTCTTCAAAAACACCAGTTATTTCTTTACCACATGCATAGGGCTTATAATTATTTTTTGCAACATTTATTTTTGAACATTTTGAATTTATGGCAAGCCAGCATAATTTTTGACTTTTAACTGATAACAGAGCATTAGACATTACATGTGCAAGAACACGGAGCTCTTCACTTTAATGCACTTAACAACCGTGGAAAAATGGGATGCTAAATGTGGTCCTTTAAGTCTCCCGTTAGAGACGAAAGCACAACAGATGTTAAATTTCATCCAAAATCATCAGCATTTCGAGAGTTAGCTAAACAAATCTCTTTGTGTTTTGTTCTGACGCAGATGCTGAGAATCCCACCGTTTAACCCTGTATTAAGAGAGAAGTTTGAAAATGAGACGAATATTACTTGTGAATTGATTATTCAAAACACGCGCTGCTTCTAATTTGTTTTCCATCCTGCTTTTCGTACGTTGAATGCTATTTTTGAAGCAAAAATGGTTTTTGTTGGGGTGGACGTGACAGAATGGTACAGTGAAACGGCTCTAGGGATGGCTTGGTTAAACTGGCGAAAACTTGATCGCGCTGCACATCTGTATTGTGTTAGATAAAACTCGATGTTAAATTCTTAGCTATAGTAGGTTGGTATAGTAGGTATATAGTAGGCTATAGTAGGCACGGCAACTCTTTCTAGCTTGACCGAAAGTTAGATCCAGTGTAGTTAGACGGTTAGTATTAGATCGAAAATTGTAAACGACTTTGTTGGTTATAATTTTAAATTTTTTTAATTGTATTATTTTATTACAGCTCATGAAGATGACCGGTTTTCGACAAAAACCCATTGAACAATAACCTCAGAAAATGAAGTAATACTTCTAAATAATTATCCATTATCCCAGCTATTCTTTGTAAAAATGCAAACGTTATAAATGCACCTTAAAGGACGAAAACCTGCTAATTAATTTTCGTCTATAAGCAATATTCATGTAGAACACGAGGATGTACTCGCTGTAAATAATTTACGGAAATTTTATCATCAATCTAATGAAATCATTATTATACAGCGTCGTAACAACCATGACTGATTGTGCCAACAAAACCGTGTTTAATATGACGTTTTAAAAACACTTAATCAATTAGCACTGCTGTTAATTAGCTGGCTAATGCGTAATCAATAGGCATTTAATGGTAAAGAAACGACTCACTGCGAGACAAAAACTCTCTAATAAGACGCAGCTAACTAAGGAAACCTATCGCAGCGACAACGGCGACCTGTTCACAGTTTGACAATATGGACAATCTTCACTGTAGATATTTATACACATGTGTAATTACAAGGTGTCAAAGAAATTATTTACTTCCCTCCCCCCACTTGGAAAAAATTGAACGAAATAAAGAAAACCGAGAAAAATGTGATAAAAACAAATTAAATAAGAAATAATGTAATCACCATTTAATATACGAGCACAAAAAACATTTTTATATTGGCTTGTCATAGCTCTTAACCATAGTGGGTCTGCCATTTCCTCTCATTCCTACACAATCACTTCAAAGCACAAAGCAAAAATTATAATTGTTGCACTCTAGTTACGAATCACAAACAATATTGATGGCACAAAATAATGACAAAGCTCGATATTTTCAAGAAGGGAAGGCTCGTCAAGAATTCTTCAAATCCATCGTTCAACGATGTCTTGGTTCAGCATTTTAGTTTTGAAATTTTGCCACACTTTTCCACACGCTTCCTTCTTTTTCGTTTGTATGTGTGAAATTAAATATGTAAAAACTATAGCCATTTTTTTAGTTGTAGCTGATTAAGGAAAACAGGAAAAGATGATCAAACTGAGCTATTTTGAAGCTAATAAAAGCCCTTTGGCAACAAATGCAACTGATAACCACAACACATGTAAGATCAAATTTAACGTAAAAACAAGTTTTTGTCTGTAAAAGGAGCTAACTGTAAGTTAAAATTTGACGTAATTTTATTAAATTTCGTGGCTTTCTTCCTAATGACATCGGGCCTCGAAGTTGCATTTTCCCATCAAGGCATTTTGTTCATTTTGCTCGGGAAATTTCCGAAAAGCGAATGGCTTCCTTGGATACCGTGTTGTTTATGTGATGCTAAAATTGTGAACAATGCTAAACAGCGAAATGTGACACGTGTTAACCAAACGCAAATGCTGCCGTAACTAGGTGTCTGTATTTCGCTGGTGTCATCTCACGAGTAAAACGCCCGAAATCCAGTTTCAGACTTTTCTCGGAAATGTCACCTTCACACCCGATTTCCTCTTAAACAAACTACTAAGAAAAAAGTTAAAAGTATCAAAAAAAATCTTAGTTTGATCATTTTCTTTTTGTTTTTGTGTAAAACTGAATCTTCATAAAGTAAGGTGTATTTGACCTTTAACTGTTGCATCGACTAAAGTTGAGAGTGTGTAATTGCCATAATTTATCATAGTTTCACGAAAAATTTATGAGATGTATCTTCGAAAAACGGTTTACGTGGCGTCGTATTTTTTGTCGTACACGCGTGGCTTCTTGCTAATGCGTCTAAGAGAATAAGAACGATGTAATGAGTTTTCGTGGCTTCACACATTTCCTTGTAGTCCAGCCATCAACTGCCAAACACATATGTTAGTCTTCAACGCTTTTTTTCTTCACGTTACATGTACATGGTTCCACAGGAGGCGAAAAGTAGTTGGGGCGAATCCACGTCTACGTAAACATTAAAACGAGTGGCCCAGCAAAGACCTAAATATGCAGGCTTCCCGTATTCGTCATGGCGTGATGATACCATCTGAGTATATGACGCCCATGGCTATGTTGTTAATATGCAAATAACTTGCTCGTTTGTTAGTAGCACATGTAATTTATGTTTACACGCGACAGCTGCACGTATTGAATGATGTGCTTAAAGAGAATAATCTACTACGCCAAGTATCATTCGCGCCTCAAGTTAGCTTTACAAAACTCATCAGAGAGTTACAGCCTGCCCATACATAAAAAAAGTTCTTCCAACCAATTTAAATATAAAAGTGCCCAATATTGTCTCCTGTAATATTAAATTTAAACTGTAAAAATGAAGTAACAATTGCAATTGAAAGAAGCTCTTTTAGATTTTACATTCACATATTTAAATCATATTTTCAGATATTAAATTTGTATTATAAGTTCTTATCACATTTATCAACCAGTTTTTCTCTGTCCGGCAACGCCACACGACCACAACGACAACAGCACTGAGAAATGCGTCACTGCCTAGGCACCACAGAACAGCAGGCTACTAAAGTAAGTAAAGTGTATTACGAAGTAATTACTAAGTAACACAAAACCTGTTTTCTTATGTCAATGAAATTTTCCCAAACTTTATTAGTCTTACAGTACATGAAAAATTTACATTTCTGACGAGTGGAAATGAAAGTGAACTTGCAAATTTAATTTGAAATTATATTACAGACTGTTTTAAAAGAAGAAAATATTTCTTAGTCACAGAAAATCATTTTCAAGTGATAGTAAAAGCACATTATTGTAATAATATTATTTTTGTAAACAAATAACTACTATTTACTATTTCACCGTTACTGTTTCTTTTACTTCTTCACTAATTATGACGATTATAGACAAGTGTTGGGATGCTTTGTGTGATCTGTGATTTTTTATGTACATTATTATGTACATTATTATGACAGTACGCAATACAATAAACTAAACGCTACTCAATCACACATACAAATTTACAATAGGTAACTATAGTAATTAGACTGCATTACGTCCAAATGTATGCACAGTATTTTATAGGCAAAAAGTTTGCTAGACCCACTATAAAAGTTGAGCTTCAAGTGACACGTATTGAGATTCTGAACCCGGAAAGAGGATTAAGCTTTTCAATCTTGCAGTGAAGAGCAGATCAGATTCTTCTTAAGAGGGAATTTCCGCCTGAATGATGAGCCGAATGAACGACTGAAAATCCCACGGTCTAATCAAGTGTGTTATGACGTCACTCCAGGTTTCTGTGGAATTTCAGATTAAAAATTTGAAAGGTAATTTTTAAAAGTGCGAATTCACATTTTTTAAATTACGCAGCCAGCACAAGTCGAAATAGGCATTTCAAGCATTAGATAAACCAACAACCAACAAATAAACTGGCAGAACGAACCGACTGACTGACTGACTGCTTTCTCGTTACACAATTTACAATAAAATTATCCGCTGGGTGCAAATAGACTCAAGTTGTAGGCGTTTTCCTTTGGCAACAGCCGAGACTGTCAAAACAAACTAAGAATACTGAACTTTGGCCAGCAACTGTTATAGTAACTGTTATTATAAGAGCTTAACATTTGCTTTACTTTAAGAGAATAACTCTTTGGCATTTACGCTTTGCGTGTAAAATTAATTGTCCACTTGAACTTTCTCACTGTGCCAGTATTGTTGTTAATCAAGCAAGTTACCTTACGCTAATTTAATTCCTCGAATAGAAAATCATAAATATCAAGCAAACTGAACGACAGTACAGCCTATAAAAGGTATTAATTAGCCTATTAAAAACTTCCCCAAAGCCTTTTCCTTAAATTTATCTACCCATCTAGAGCGCCTCTTCATTACGCTTGTAAGAACAGAATTTGAGAAAAGGCTTGGAAAAGGTTTAGATAACATTACGTAAAATTTGAAAAATCAGTGAGAGCGTCAGTAACACAGACTCTTCACTAAGAAAGAAGAAATGTAAATTGCTTTATATTGTCAATAAAATTATTAATGTGTTTTTTTCTGGTGAATCAGTGACGTATACTGGGATGGCGATGCACAGTGCCGCGAATATATTACCAGGTGGCGCGAATATTTTAAATTATTAAGAATTTTCTTTTCTAATTACATAAGTCTTTCAAACAGGTTTACAAGCGTAATGCTAAGTAATATCGTTGTGTAGGAGGTTTTTTGGACATACTTTAAAGTATCATTTTCTTCTCCTTTAACCCTATACTCGTGTTGAAAAAAAATACCATAGCTAGTTATTATGAGTAACACACTTTAGTAGTTTTCTAATTTTTAAAGTTATTTTTACTTTATTATTGTAGAAACTTTAGACAGCGTTACCCATACAGATTTTTCTACAAACACAGAAATGAGAAAAACGAGAGGACAAAAATGTCAGGGCAAACTATGCTGCACAGAAATAATCAGGTTAATTTTAAAGTTACATAGTGCACAATAACCGGTGACAGGAAAAGTAGTCACAGCAAAAAGTCACACGAAAAAAGTCACAATTAATTTATGCTGGCCTGAAAAAAGTTACATTTTTGCTAGGAAAGAAAGTCAGTTAATCAAGCAAAAATAATCAAGTCGCAGATAGGATTAGGGGTTAGGGTTAAGGTTAAGGTTAGGGTTATTCTTTGTCCTGCGACTTTTTTACCTGTGATTTTACCTGGATTCCTGTGCTTGAGCTACGCTCAACTTTTCTTTTCTTAAACGCGTTCAAAGATATTCCTAGACAATTAGGCAGGTAAATTTAAGGAAAGGGCTTTGTGTGAAGCTTTTAATAATACTAAAAGCAAAAGACCAAAGAGATACTATCCAATAGCTTACATTTGATCAACGAAACATATTTTGGGCTTGAATTTATTAAATACTTACGGTCTGCAAGCGTTTCTCTGTTCTAATAGCATGCAACACCATGGCATTGCCAACAAATGTCAGAGCACATAGAACGCTCAATACCACGCCCACAGGCACCAGTACTGCCCAGTTTCTATGATCCTCATCAGCTGTGACGTTATCCAAATTTGTTGGGGTAGCATTGACAATGGCAGTGTACCCCGTGTCCCAAAACAATGTAGTGTTGGGTAACTGATTTTGAAGGTGCACGTCAAAGTTAGTCAAGGCGCCACTTGGCCACCCATGATGGTGCCTCCTGTGGGTAACATTCCACAGGTCCTCCTCCTCTGTGCTGCGTGGAATTCGGGAAATGTGCTCAGAGGATCGTGACAAAAAAGAGATCAGTGATGCACCAGTCCGGGAGAATCTGTCTGACGGAAAGACATTTTGTACCAAAAGTCTTTTGCTCGTGTGAGTCATAGTCATCTTTCATGGTGCGGCACACCGTCACAGGAAACAAACCACATTACACATGCACATGGATACATCACACAATATGTACACGCAAAACAATGGAGTAACAATGGCTGCTCAGACAAGGCTACGTCATTTTAGCACTATTTTAATGACGTCACAATACTTAGAGCTGTTGCGTGTCGTTACCGTATGCAAACATTTGCCATCTTTGCCACCAAATGGATTATTACGTCACAGCGACACCAAGCACAGGAAGATTTCACCACCACTGCTAATACACTCTTTTATACGTTGACTCTTCTTGTGCCATAACGTGTACGGCGTTTTACATGCAAAGCATTCCCACGAAACATAAATTATCCTGCAAAAACGGGAGACACCTTTTCGTGTGAGAGGCAAGAATTTCCAGCGTCTGACACATTCAAACACGAATAACTCATCTGGAACAGGGAAACATTGAGCCTTGTAACGTCATTTATTTAGTTCAGGCTCACTTGGTAATACTGGAAGAATTTGTCACTGAAAGCATCTGCTGCTGCGGGCTTCACCACGTGCACAACTCTGCAATGAAAAAAGATCAAACATCAATAATTACTTCTTGTTTGCAATAAATTATCTTTGTTTGATAAGGTGAACATTATTGCTATTAGTTTGATGGGATAATGATATGGCATGTGACTGTTACAGCAAAGGCATCGCGCATGGGCTCTTACACTATTGGATGATGCTGATGGAGATTGCAAATGTTAATGCCCTGCGAGAATTCAGATAATTCAATTTTTTTATTTTAATTCTTTTTTTATTTTACAGTTTATATGCGAGCCACCAGACCATCTGGCTCTTAAGTGGGTTCAAGCTTAAAATGCAAATTGAATTAATGAAACATATACAAACAGTGCAATAAATATTACTATCTTTAAATATATGTGTGAAATGAATACCTAATATATGAAATGCATATGCGTAATAACATGTGAAATGCAAAGGGTCTGATTTTTCCAATTTCGTTTTATTACACGTGCTAGCAACTCTGTCCTTTAATAACATTAAAAATAGAAGGTTTAGGGTGAACACCGTGATCTTAAGCAGTCTGTTATCAATTCACAAGGGACGATACCATTGGGGTTTAGAACCAGAACGTAAGGATTCTCCTACTACCTACATAAACCAGTTAAAAGTGCAACTTGCAGTACAAGACAGAAGCATAGAGAAGATAAAGTATAAGCTGCCGGAATAACAGTACTTTATTTTAGGGACAAGTGGGAATAACTGAATGAAATAACCGAATAATCGCAGTAATTTGTACCTGACTGTTGTAGCTGTTGGAAAGTTAGGCAATGTTAATTCTACTTAATATGCGGATGAGCGACCAGCGAAAACTATTAATATTTTGCAATGCCAGCTTCGCTTGTTTTTCCTGCTCAGGAAGGATGCTATTTCTAGCTGAGACACCTCTGCCAGTTCAATAGCTCATCTCACTGGATTATCCTTGATAATTAGTCCAGGATAAACATACATTAAGTAGATTTTGCTGTTGAGTGCTAAACTGTATTAAAAGTAATAAGTTCAATTATTTTTCAGTCGCGGGCTTACTAGTTGTCCAGTTTAAATCACGAGCCGCAGAACCAGGGCCTTTATCGTCTTGAATCTCTACAACTTTGATGAGCAAATTTATCCTCCAGCATCATCATCATCTAATTCATTCGACCTCTAACTTACTCAATCCGTTGAAATTCTTTACACCAGTCTAGCAAGTCTAGGTAGATAAGAGAGTCGTCAAGGCGTTTTTGGCAACCGAAGTTAAGCAACGCCAAGGTTAATCAGTAAATGGATGGATGAGGAACTTTTTCGGTTAGTTTTCATCTGCCGTGACACTTCGGCTCTTTACCTCTTTGGGGAAGGTTTTATGAGTATCTGAACGTGGTCAAGACACTACTGGCAGTTCGTATAGCAGTGGCTCTTGACCGTTTTTGAGTGACGGACCTTTATGAGCTTTTTGTTGAAACTTGTTCACATCATACGTAAGTTGTTTTGGTATGTTGTTTTACGTTTATGGTAAAGAATTATTAATTATTATAATCCTAATATCAAGATTATTATTAATGATGGTACAAACGCACAATTAATTTTGATACCAAACTTGAAAGTCAATAAAATGCTAAAAATGTTGTGATGCACGCTGGATTTGAACAACGTACATTCTGCTTACAAGACATATACCTTAAACCACCCGGCCACTGTATCTCCCAGTGGTCATCGCAATCCAAAGTTTATCTCTATAGCTAGCCAGCCGAATTCAGCATCTCCAGCATTAAACCGGTCTCATTAGAATGATTATTCTAGCTAATCAATTTTATTTTGATTCGTTTTTAGTCAAAAGGAATTATGTTTTTCCTCATTCCAAAACTCATGCCCACTGCATTTCATGCACGAAAAAAACAATATACATCAACTCTGCAAACTAAAATTGCTATATGACTTAACATACTCGGAATTCCATTCATGCGAGGGGGGTCGATGGAACCAGCTTACCCTTGAGGATTACTTTTGATAATGAACTAGCATCTGTCTCACTACAACAACGATATTAAGCAAACCGGGTGCTGCTAAACTCTGGATTCTGCCTAGCAGTGTCCCAAAAGACTCATTATTTTTCCTCTCTTAGGGTCAGGGGCGAATGAACCATTGGGTTAATTGGATTATCATGACTTAAATTTTGATAAACCCTCGGAGTCCTGAGACCGATAACAAATTAAAGAGAGGCAATGCTATTTGGTAAACAAGAAAACTAAACAATTTAAACTGAACATATTGAAAACAGGTATAGTATTTGTTTTTTTGTTCAACAGCAACAAGAGCTTGTGTGATTGAGTCCATATTATACACAAAATATTTCACTTTTCACTGAAGGCGGACAGATTTGGGCACAAGATGCTTTACCACAAATCATTTAGACACAAGCAGTCTTAACCACATAAGCAACTTGAGCACTGTCTGTTTTGAACACAGAATATTTACCCAGGTAGGACTTTTGGACGCATATTGGCTATTTAGACGCAAGAATTCGACACCTATAAGAGTAGGACATTTAGACATGTGCAGCACATTTCTGGTGGTCCAACAGTTTACAATCTTCATCAATGTTATCGTTAATAACGCCTTTTCACTAACCCAAGTGAAAATCCACGATTAAATCATTTTCATTCTTCACACGTAACAAAAAAGCCTGTTGATGAGTTTATACAGACTGAAGAGCAGCCTCGGTAATAATTTCCGAAGAATTTGAAGGCCATCTCACATGTGCATGAATCTGATATTATGTTTAAGTTAGCAGATACAGTTTTAGATTCCTTTTAAATAAATTCCAGGAACGTCTACAGCAATATAGAAGTTTAGCAGTATAGTAGTATGCGCAGCCCACGTGTTTAGGCCATTCCTTTGTTGGTAGCTTTAGTCAAGTGAAATTAATAATCCACCTTTGTTTAGGGTCCTGTGGTATCTAACTATTAAGCAACTGTGGATGAGTTTCCAATAACTAGGCAAATTCACTTCTTAGGCTATTAGTTTAGACTCAGATCACGACTTATGAGTGAGCGAAGAATAACCTATTAGTCATGAATGAAAGCTAATTATCGCAGCTGCAGTACTACTTTCTGTTGTGTGTTCATCTCACACACCGAATTGACCTTATTTCTTGTCGCTGATTCAGGAAAATGTGGATTTGACCGGAAACACGTTATAGAGAAAGAACTGTGAGAGAGGGAGAAAGAGAGAAGAGAGGGAGAGAGAATAAGAGAGAGAGAGAGAGAAAGAAAGAAAGAGAGAGAGAGAGAGAGAGAGAGAGAGAGGATGAGGCATTTTCCTGAATGTTTTGCAAGATCACTTTATAATTCATCGTTGAAATTGTAATTGTTCTGCAAACTCTCTCAAATTTGCTTGTGATTGCCGCTAATGAACTAATTTTGTTTACAGAATCACAATGACACTTGCTGTAGCATTGTGCAATATCCCACCAATATTATATTATATGTTACCATTCAATTCAATTAATTCAAGAATTCCACATAATGAGGAAATTTTAAGTTAGCATAGTTATTAGTCACCATGCAGCAAGAACGACACAGTGCTTGACTACAGAGAAGGCTTAAGGAAATACAATTACCGTATTTTCCCATGTATAAGAGACCCTTGTGTATAAGAGACCCCTTCAATTTTTAGGCAAAAATTCTGGAAAAAAGTTTTCTGGTAATGAATAACTTCGGACATTTTTAGAGGGTAGAGTACAACTTTTTTCAACTCAGTGCGGTACTGAAAACAAAATAAAACCAGTTAATGTGTTGTAGAAAAAGAGTACTGGTATATATTAAAGTGCGTACCTGCAAACCTGTAACAGGAAAAGAGAAAACGAGGAGATAATGCCTGTGTCACGATGCTTGTATTGCTTACAACCGCTTCATAGTCGAACGCGACACGCCTTGCTTAGGCTGACTCATCTCGTTGACCTCTGCCGACGTATCAATGACGTGTCACAATTTATGCATCTTATTGAAAAGACTTACTCCCATGTATAAGAGACCCCCTATTTTTAAAGTGAAAATTCTGAGCAAAAAAGGGTCTCTTATACACGGGAAAATACGGTATGATAAACCGCTAAAAATGCAATAAGAGTTATTCTGAATAAAGCACTAAAAGCAGTCGATATGAGAACATTGGAAACATTGAAACCTTGAGTTTGTAAAATTGCCTTGACCGAAGTGGGTGCGAATGTCTAACAGGCTGGCACAGGTGCTGAGCGAGCTTTAGATGGAAGCTGTCTACGGCTTACTCCAGTAAAGCAAACGCCATTTTTGTTTAAAGAGTACGCTAGTCCACAATACTTTATATAAGTTTTGGTACCCATAGCGTTTGCAGAATTTAATTGACAACGTTCAAGAGCATAAATTTATGCTAAATCGCTGAGTCCAAGAAATTAGAATACGTTAAACAACAGCAACCAGTTGTTGAGTATGAACCAGCCTTTTTAAGCATAAAAAGTATCCCCTGTTTTATGCAAATTTTTATTAAGTTAAGCCTGTCTGCAAGTCATGGTAAGGTACGGACTCAACTATTTGCTCGGTCAACGGCCTGCCGCTGTTTTGATTACCCACCACAAGCAGTCAGTCCCGAAATTCGTCTAAAACCCAGGCGATCACTCTTTTACGAATTCACGTATAAGAAAAACCTTTTAAGTGTTTTTTGCAGCTTATTATGGGTGCTTTTAAATTAAATAGTACCACAAATTAGTTGCCTTTTTTATTAATTGTCAAAAGTGTTAATTTGACAAAAAAATCGTAAAAGAAGTTAAAATGCCCATAAATCTAAAAAAATTCTTTATTTTCTCTTGAGAAGTTTTCGTCCTATCGGACTGTATTAGCTACACTGAAAGGTATAATAATAAATAATTACAGATAAAATAACAGGTAAGATGCAAGAAAAAGCAAAATTACCGTACCAATTAAGAAAATAAAATGAAAATTAAACTGACAAAACTACCTGTCATCAATTAGATATGGCAAAGATCCGGAAAGATAACCTATATTTGCCTGTTAACTTGATAAACATTTAGAATAAGTAACGACTTGTGGTGTACAGTCAGAAACAGGTGACTAGCGATAACAGTTTGTAGTGTGTTAAGAGATGTTGTTACTTACTCTAAATTATTATAAAGTCAACAGACAAATATATGACTGTCTTTCAGGATCTTAGCTATATCTAATTGATGGCAAGTACGTTTGTCAGTTTAATTTTCATTTTGTTTTCTTAATTGGTAATTTTACTTTTTCTTTTAATTTAGTTTTTAATTTAGCCTCTTCATGCATGTTGTACCCTTTATTTTACTGACATTGACACCTTTATTTTATATGTAGTTCTATCTGTAATTTTTTATTGTTGTATTTTTCTGTGCAGCTGATGAAGTTCGAGAAGGCGAAAGCTTCTGAAGAAAAAATAAAGAATTTTTTTTTAGATTTATGGGCATTTTAATTTCTTCTACGATTATGACCATGGCAAATTTCAGAAGAGCACTAACTTATTTTCAAGTTTGTGGTAACGTACAATTATATTGTGATCTGAAAATCGCAATTATATATTATAAGAGTGATCTGCACGAGTTTATCGTAAAATCATCTAATCACAATGAAAGCCTAGAAATAAAGTGTTAAACTTGGCGCAGTTGAGAAAATTAATATTCCCCATATTTGGCAAATATATTTGTAAATAATATTGTGTTTGGAATATTAGCTAACACTAGAACGGCTGAAAATTCGACGCTTTTAAAACGGCTGAAGTTGTCAAAATAACCACTCCTCAAACAATGCTTTAAGGAGTGGTAATGAACTGGAACTAAAATGTACCCGAAGATTAAAGTGTCCTGTGTTATGTAGTATTTTACAACATTTATTTGCAATTATTTAAAGTTTTACAAATGCATATTAGGTAGGCATCATGCAATATACTGTATTTATTTACACTGCAACATTTTTGCAATGGTTCGATCATGCTTTTTCTACCTTTCGTGTACATCTCTCACAAACTGACTTGTTATAAACACTACAGCTTTCGGGTGCTTTTGTTTCTGCACCTGGCAATATGTCACTGACAATGTTTGCGACTTTCAGTTGCCTTGGCTGTGGCAAGTGGTGCAATGCATTTACAGGTACACTTATTGCGTGGCTTGCGTGATTCTGCAGCTAAATTGAAAATAAAATTTCAGCGATCAACTTTCTTACCCGTGCACTCGAGTAATACAAGAAATACATATATCTATATATGTATATATATATATATATATATATATATATATATATATACATATATATATATATATATATATATATATATATATATATATATATATATATATATATATATATATATATATATATATATATATATATATATATATATATATATATATATGTATACATATATATATATATGTGTGTGTGTGTGTGTGTGTGACGTAGCAGTACAATGCCTAGAGAATGCATGTTTTTGGCTTTTTAGACTTATAAACTTATATAGACTTGTTATATAGACTTGAAACTGGTTATAATCATGTTTGCCTGCGATTTTGAAAGCATGCTGAAAATTTAAAAGTGAATTTAAATTTGATGTTGAGACATTGTCAACGACCAAAATCAGGCGCACATTATACTTTAAGATTCAAGAGGTCCCTTAAAATGGTTTTGCTTTGCAAGGTTTCATTTTTTGTCAGGGAGTGGCGCCACGCAGGCTAAGACATCCTTTAAACGCATGAATTTTCTACAAACAAGTTCAACGAATATTGTTTATTTAAGAGTTAACGTGTCATTAACGGGCAGGCAACTTTCATCTTTAAGTTGACATTAATTAAAACATTTCATTCCTGCCCATGAAATTAACTCAAACCTGATTTAATCTTTCAAAATCTCTTGTAACAATATTACTCAAGCACAAAATAAGGAAGTTTGCATTACTTAGTATCAGTCAATCAGTACTGAGTTTTAGGCTTTTTATTGAAAATGCGGCAGTTGCTACTTTTTAAAATAACATTATTCGTTATAGCTTGAAGATGCAACATTTATAACTTATTGAGTATAACAAAAAAGTATGAGTACAAGGTGGTACATAACACATTACGAATCATAGAAACAACATCTACCCTGACGTATATCATAGACCCAACTATAAATGCACATATAAAATAAAAAAAATGAATAAAATTCACCGACGCCAAATTACTATACGCCTCTATTGTTATAATTAAATATGCAACCCAAACTTAAACGGTATTTTTAACGTTGTTTTTCGATGAGTAACATCAAATATGACGTAATTATATACTCATTGCACTACAAAAGCCTTTTAAGCGTTAGACTGTTACTACTTTAGATATCAGATAAATGGCAAAAATAATGCAAAAAGCCATAGTTTAAAGGAAACCCGGTCCCAATCTTTAAACCACAGCTCAAAACAACGTACCCTTTAAAATAGTGAGACATGTTACATAAAAAACTGGTGCTATACCTCTCAGTTCAGAAGTGGTCAGTTGTGACGTAGTGCACGCGTTCGAGAGCTCGTGAGCCCAGAGGAAAACTTGAAAATCGAATTTTAAACTTAAAATTTGCCGAGTTTTGTATATGGCAGTGAATGTTGTACAGCAGCCCTGTACTTCAATTTTCTTTTTCGCAAGCACGTGCAACACGCTCACAGAACGTTTGTGCTGTTAAAAATTACGTTAAGTTATGATGACATCGCTAGTTGGCTTCGCCTTAAGTTTTTAACCGATTAATTAATTATCAGAAACAGTTTTGCAGTATTACTGGTGTTTCTCAAGAAATTGTTTTTACTTTTTGAGCGACTGGCGACCGGTGACCAGCGTCTGTTCGACAGTCACCCAAAGACAACTCAGTCCATGTCACGTGATAACAGCCTGTTTTCTTTATAAAATGCAATAATTTATAGTTGTATAATTACATAGCGGCAATATCAAAACGGTTATTAAGATTGGTATAATACATGTTAATACATGTCGTAAATTTATAACAAAAGCAAAAAATATAAATAATACGGGGAATACCGTCAATATACTACAAACAAAAAGACACTTTTCTGGTAGAGTGGGATACATAGCCCAAGAATTTAGACAAATAGGTAAACCATTGGTAAATTTTAGCATACTTTTAACGAGAACAAATTTTAGTTTTTGCTGGCATAACTGTGCAAATGAAATTAATGTGACAAATGATGAGCGAAATTAAATCTACCGATTTATTGGCGCTCAAGCCACACCATGCATACAGGAAAAACAAGGCAAAGGTAACAAAATAAAGTGGTGCTTGAGCAACAGACGTTTCTGTACCAAGGAACAAAACTGTATATTTTAATAGCATTCCACTCAGAATTATATGCTTGATGACTTAAGAAAGATTCCAAGCAGTAACTTTACGTATGAAACCGTTGCTCAGTCTCAGTCACTTGATGACTATGATGATAAAGGTGGTAACAATGACGGTGAAGATTAAGACAATGACGACAGCAATAGTAAAATCGCCAAACATGAAGAACTTGGAGAAGACAAAGCACCTCCTGTGCCTACTCAAATCAGCAGTAAATAGTTAATGAAAGAATATATTCGCACTTTTACTGGAGATGTGACTAAAGTTATATTTCTTTTCATTTCTGTTTTATTATATTGGTGTTGCTTTATAATAATCTAAAAATATGTGGGATATCGTTGTTGTATCGTTGTCTTTGAAGTCTTGAACAGCATACTTCTAAAAGCCCTTAACGAAACACTAGAAGTTTGAGATGCGCATGGTTAGTATAAATGCTGAGAAAACAACTCGCTAACTGGTGATGATGGCATTAGAGGTTATGAATAGAGGTGAAACAGGCAAATAAAACATGGTTAAATTTACGAACAGGTTAGGTGGGGTGAAACACTCATGGCAGAAACAGCAGAGGGTGCTAGTGCTCGGAAGTGATCTCTAGAAGTGATTTCTCTGACATCCGATAGAAGTTTGTTCCACAAGCGTATTGCTCTGAGGTAGAAGGAGTATAAATAAATATTGACTCTTGCTGCTGGTTGAACAAATTTATTGTTAACGTTTGTTGCAAGCGTCGCTGTTGTACAATGACAACAAAAATACTACGGCTACTGCTACTACTACTGTACTACTAAGGTTGCACGCAGTAGCTAGTCGCTTTAGTGTATCAAGTGTGTGATAGACATTAATATATCATAAACATTAGATGGATTGAATTCGTTTAAAATCCATGCTTTGCATAGCTGCATTCCAAACTTCTGAAAATCTAGATTTAAAGTAAAATGATTTGAGTAAATCTCAGTTTTACCACTGTGATTTTTTATCAGTCTGCATGTTTGAGAACACATCAAGCAAGTAAATAATAATATCGTCCAAGCGTGTTTGCACACGTAACTGAGATGTCATAAAATCGTTACTATGGAGCTTGTGTAAACATCCGCTTTCAAATGCATCGCAAAATAACGCGAGAAATTGCGAGATATTGCTTAATGTGTTTGAAAATCGTACAAATTCAGAATTTCAGGCACGATTCGCAATCCAGTGTGGCGTCTGCATGATGAGATGTCAACCTCAAGATGGTTTCCTTGCACATGAGTGCCTGCCTTATTCTCAACTTGTACCTCTTGTCTTGTTGGACTGCTCTTTCCAATTTACTTTTAATTACTTCTCATTTTGCATAGATGCTCCAGTAAAGGCGGTCTTTCATGATAATTACAGGCAGAGGTGTATTAACCAACAGGCAAAGTAGGTTATAGCCTAGGGCGCCAAAGTTTGAGGGCGTCACATTTTAGAAAAAATTCTTATTCTCATTGAAAAATGTATATACTTTCATATTCGTGTAAATTTAAAAAAGGGCGCATTTTATAACACACCACAGGCAGTTACTGACTGGCGCATTTATATAAACGTCACATAGCGAACAGGTGCAAGGTATTACACAACAAGCAGTTGCACAGCCTACTTCAATATAAGCGCGACGCAAATGTATGTAATTAATAATTGCCTCATTGAAACTAGCTTAATAGTGTTTCATATGCACGACAAGTAATTGTTTAATCTGCTCAGTACATAAACAACCATAAATTCACAAAAGAGATGGGCGGGGCAGAACTATCAGCCTAGGGCGACCCTGACTACAGGCAGAAAAAGAAGTTTGCATTTTTTATACAGCACAGTACAATCGTGATAGGAACATAATATCTAAGATAAGCAAACACACTGAACCAACAAAGGTGTAGCATGTGTGTACCTACACCCTCCTTCACGGTGACCGCTACGCAACGGAAGCAGTAAGGCAGATGAGACCCCAGAAAATGTTTTCCTGGGGTCACCCATCCATTTACAAAGTAGGTTAAATAATTTTCTTAACCAGGCATACATCCTGATAAGAAGTTCACGCTCTTTGTCCTTACCGATTACCGAATTTAATCTATTACATCCTTTGCTTAAAGGGAAAGAAAATGCTATTTTAGAGTTCAAAAAGGAAATTCTTAATAATATAAAGTATTCACACCGTGTAATAAAACGGCACTGTATCACCATCTCTGTGTGCACCACTGATTGACTAAAACACATTACAGATTTTATTGACAATGTAAAGTAATTTAAACTTTTGCTTAGTTAGAAAACAGTGTGCTAGAAATGCCTGACTTACCCTTAAAGTGGCTACTCCTAACGGTCTTCCTGGGAGTTTAAATTTACATATTTTATACGGCGCTACTGCGAATGCAAGCTCTGTGCACAATGAGAGCGTGTGTCAGTGGCATAAAACCTCAAAACGAATTTTCAAGCTTCATTTATGCATAGTATTTTCTCGTGCTTTAACGCTTTGAAGCATAAATACAAAAAAAATTACTGGGCACGACATCAAAGTATTTTGTTATTGTAATGGTTATTTCTACTGATTTTTCTTTCAAAATGAAATATCAGTAACTCATTACCGCAGACTAAAACAACAACTTCGCAGGTTTAGCCAGTTTACATAGACGAATACGTATGACAAACAGGAATAATCAACAGGTATAACTCACAGAACTAATTTGCGGCGGCTTTTTTCGACTAGAGTGGCCTATATTTACAGGAGAATGTCATGGCTGATGTGTAGGCTCGGTATGTTTGCATCAACCTTCGCAGTCATTATTAGAGAGAGTCTATTACTGCACCACTTTCATTAGATCATGGGCTCAATTATCATCATGTTATTACTGTGCATTCCAACTACTGGCTTGGCGTTCGGCAGGGTGTTAGAATAATGCCTACATGATTAATCACGAAAACCTGTTTCTTCTGGAAATTACCCTCCTCTTGTGCTATAAACTGCAATTCCAGCAAAATTTTCCATAGTGACAGAGTCCATTAAGATGAAGAAATAGATTTTTCTAGCTTCTCAACGTTTTTCCTTTTTTGTTTGTTTGTTTCGATAATCCGAGGTCACTGCCCTTAGACATTTTGGTACATAAAGTCCAAGCGCTTTTAAATTTGGCCTGTGAAATCCAATACTTTCTTGAACACCCTCTGTCGTGTCGCGGTTGTTGTTAAAGCAAAGCTACTCTTGCTTTTTTGTTTTGCTTATGGAAAACAAACAAGCAACGTACCTACTACGAAACAACAAACAGGGTTGGCTGTCCAAACAGTGCCATCGTGCTGCGAGGGAGCGCGAGTGGCATGGCCAGAATTGAGACGGTACTGCACCCAGCGCGTAGAATTACAAACTACCTGCCTCCAGAAGCAAGAAATAATCAGCTGTGGGAATTGCCGCCTACTGCTCGACTTGTGAATCTGATATCTGTCGAGCATCAGTTATGCGTTGGAAAAATATTTGCTCTAAGAAGCTGGAACGAGAAATAATCCAGTTAGCGACAGACGTGTGCATATACAACCCAGAGTGAGAAAAAAGTCAGCTAGTGGTGAAAGCTTCCAATGGGGAAACGCAGAGAAAAAGCGGAAGAAGGGAGTGGTACTGGAAGAGAAGTACAGAAAGGGATAAAAATTCTTGTAAGGGTAAAAAGGAATACAAGCGGAGAAAAAAATAAAAAAGATGCAGCAGTAGTAGTAGTAGTAGTAGTAGTAGTAGTAGTAGTAGTAGTAGTAGTAGTAGTAGTAGTAATAGTAGTCATCGTCGTCTTCGTTGTCGTCGTCGTAGTAGTAGTGGTAGTAGTAGTAGTAGTAGTAGTAGTAGTAGTAGTAGTAGTAGTAGTAGTAGTAGTAGTAGTAGTAGTAGTAGTAGTAGTAGTAGTAGTAGTAGTAGTAGTAGTAGTAGTAGTAGTAGTAGTAGTAGTAGTAGTAGTAGTAGTAGTAGTAGTAGTAGTAGTAGTAGTAGTAGTAGTAGTAGTAGTAGCAGCAGCAGCAGCAGCAGCAACAACAGCAGCAGCAGCAGCAGCAGCAACAACAGCAGCAGCAGCAGTAGTAGCAATAGTAATAGTTGTAGTAGTAGTAGTGGTGGTGGTGGTGGTGGTGGTGGTTTATGGTGGTAGTAGTAGTAGTAGTAGTAGTAGTAGTAGTAGTAGTAGTAGTAGTAGTAGTAGTAGTAGTAGTAGTAGTAGTAATACCTAATGAAAGTAATTTGTTCCATGTTCGATTCTTCCAAAGAAAGGTAAAGATAAGAGAAATACCAGAACCACAAGGAAGAGGAAAATGGGGAGATGAGGACAGAAAAAAGCAAAAAGGAAAAAGAAACGGAGCCCACTTGTGACAAAATAGGAATTATGATTGTGTGAATGAGACGAACAGAGAAAGAAAATGTAAAGGGAGGGAGAGAGAGAGAGAGAGAGAGAGAGAGAGAGAGAGAGAGAGAGAGGGGGGGGAAGTTATTTCACATTTCATTGAAACAGGAAACAGCTCTCAAAAAATAGGAATGATGTGTTCTTGAATAGGACTAGTAAACGCTCCATTCATGTTACAAATCAGCACGAAAGTTGCATTTGGGTTACGGGCTTTTTAGCAAAATTGGCTTCATATTCGTTTATCTTACTGAGCTAGATAAATACACAAGATTATTTGGAGAAAGATTTTTCTTCGTTATCGTTGCATGGAAAAAGTTATTGTAGCTTGCAAGAATCATACAAATCACGGCAATAATTTGCAGTGTTCGCCAAAAAAGAGCAAAAAATCTCATTATCCCGAGGTGCTGCTTTTTGCATTTGTTCTTTTAGATTTCTTACAAGGTGATTAGGTTTTCATCGCTACTGATCCAGTTCAATAAGTTTTGCTCCTCAGAAATTAGGAGAAATCTGCGCCTTACTCTCTCTCTCTCTCTCTCTCTCTCTCTCTCTCTCTCTCTCTCTCTCTCTCTCTCTCTCTCTCTCTCTCTCTCTCTCTCTCTCTCTCTCTCTCTCTCTCTCTCTCTCTCTCTCTCTCTCTCTCTCTCTGCGCTCTGCGCTCTAAAATCTTTGTTTGCTAGTTTGTTGTTAGACAAAGCTTCCCCATTCACGGTCATTTTCCCGGAAGCCGTTAAATACGATTTACCGTAACGACTAGAAACGGGATTACATCTCATGAAACTCATGCAATTTACAACAAATCAGGCGACTAACCTTTGGTAAAAATCACAACAGTTTTTAGTGTATGTTCGTTACGTAATCGACATAGAAAAGACTTGGTTTTCAGCGAACTTGAAGAAATTATGATGGTCAATTTAAAATCATTTTTTAACAAATCTTCTCAGCCATGTATGAAGTTGCGTCCTGATATTAGAATCACCGCACGACTTAGAAAACTATGTATCGATTTTTAAAATACAAAGGATAATTACAAGCGCATACTTTTATGGTTTAACAATAGCACTCACACGTTGTAAAGTGCCCGAAACATTTCACACTTTTGCTAGCAACACTATTATACTTGATAAATAACCCACTGTATTACAAACTTTGTAACATTTTTGTTAAGAAAATCAACGTTTCCACTGCTCACTAGCAGTCATATTTAAGTCATTACGCGATAGTGGAAATTTTGATTTTCTTAATAAAAATGTTATAAACTTTGTTCTAGTGTGTTATTCATCAAACTGGTACTGTTCCTGTTATAAAGAATGTAAAAAGTTTGCTATTTTATTATGCTTCCATGCACTGCTGCAAAAGAAGGGGTTTTGCTAATTTAAGAAAAATACCTGGATTGTTTATCTTGTTGACCTTGCACTTTCTTGTCATTATAATGATTAGCTTTTGGAAGCCTGATATATTACTGACATGATTATTGCTGAACACGTGAACATTTCAAACATCATGATCTTCAAACAACTGTGAATTAACCAAATATTACCTTTATATCTACTTTCCTGCTTTTGCTTTCATGTTTTGCTATTGAGTCATTTGCCTGCTGAAACTATCGTGGCATCGCCCGCCCTCTTGAGGTTGTTTATTGAAGAAACAATGGCGTGATTTGCACAGACCTTAGCTCACGTTGTAGTTCATCATAACATGAGAAAGGTGTCAAGGTCAGAGGCCTTTCGGAGACGCAGTCACCTCTTTTAAATGAGCAAAGTTGTGATCTCGTTGTGTTTAGCCCGTTTATAGCCTGGATTACTATGTTTCTTGCAAATTACAAAGCATAATTGTAATTTCTTGTTTCACAATAAACTCAAAAAGGTGTGAAACGTAAAGAAGCGTTGAAAAAAGTTAACTATTTTGATAGTTAAAGTAAATTGTCAGACAAATGCTGTTCTAGAAAAAAGCCCATGTAATTAATGACAGTTTTTATTGTAAAATTTCTACCTTTCTTTGCTGCCATCATTACCTATAACTGACATTTACTGAAAAATTGAAATTTACCTGAGATTATACCTGAAATCAAAATCTAAAAACGAAGACGATCAAAGCGATTAGTTGTCAACTTTAGCATCGTTATAAAATAAATATAGAGCTAAAATATATCAAATTTTATATTTATGACGAAGACTCCGGTCTGATTTCAGTCGGACGTGATACGCGATTATGGGGTGATTTGGTGTGATGTGGTGGGTGTAATGTGAAGTGGTGTCTGGTGTGAATGGTGTAATTTGGTGTGGGGTGGTATGGTGTAGTATGTGGTTAGGTGCGATGTTGCATGGTGCCCTGCAATGCAGTTTAGTGTGGTGTGGTGTGTTGAGGTGTTGTATGGTGTGGGTGTTGCCTAGAGTGATGTGCGGTGCAGAGTCGTGTGGCGTAGTGTCACATAGTGTGTTTCGCATCTAATCTGGAGCTCAGTGAAACGTTGGTGTTGTGTAGTTGTAGTATGGGCAGCGCAGTGTACACAGCGTAGTTTAGTACAGTGTAGTGTAGTGTGTGGTATAGCGTGGTGTGGTGTGGTGCAGACTGCATGTAGTGTAATGCTGTTATGTAAAGTGCAAAGCATCATGCGATGGATTCTGGTCTATCACAGTGTACATGAAAGCTAGTGCGACATAGTTAACAACGGTCCTTTTGTTATATCCGATAAGCATATACACTTTAACATTCTTGTACAACTCTATGTATACTCATTTTACCAGCCCTGGGGCTTTCACTGAGCCAGGAAATCGAAAATCGTTCAAGAACTTTTCCATTTCGTTATCTCTCGGCAAGAATGGGCTTCTCTTTTAATCACCAGGAAATGCGAATCTCGCGTGATCTCGCGCGACAAAGCGCGGGAAATGAATAGCGGCCAGTCACGTGCACTCGTGCAGCACCAAATTCCTTGCGAACATTCTCCAATCATTTGAGCAAGATAAGCTGCTATAACAAAAGAAATAATAAAATACTTGTGAAAACGATCACTTTCTGTCGTACAGAGCTACTCGTATGACGCAAAATAAAAACACTTAACTTCTTAGCCTGGATCCACCTCTTCCGATGAGGTCTGAAATCCGTTTCTAACTCTCCGCAAACTTTATTTTGCCAACTCTTTAATCTAATAATGAATTTGATACCGTCATAATAACTTCTCATGAAGCCATGGATTAGTTGCGGATGATCAGGCAGCTGAAGCCCACCAGCCCAATGTGCTGCTGAATTAAATGATGAAACTTTTAAGCATTACACTTTTAGGTTCCAGAGATTATTTTTACAATTATTTTTAAGCCATCAGCGATGTTGTTGATTAGAAAGGAATAGAACAGAACATTGTGGAATAGTACAGAATTGAATGGAATGGTAAAGAATGGAAAGGAATGGAAATGAAAATAGGACAGAACGGGACGGAAATAGAATAGATTAGAATAAAACTATTTTATATTAACCAACTGTTGAAATCTAATACCGTACATAAAATACAATATATAGATACAAATAAAATGAGTAATAATCGAAAAACTGACCATTGTTCAGTGTTCTTGGCCCTCTGATTCAAGAACAGATGACGATGACGACGCCTTCATCGTCACCATACCACTGCCAGTCCCCTTACCCCATTTGTCTACCCTGCGAGTTTCGTGACTCTAACTGTTTTAATTTTTTGTAATTAAGTTTTCGAAATTGGAGAAACAACAACAATAATAATAATAATAATAATAATAATAATAATAATAATAATAATAATAATAATAATAATAATAATAATAATAATAATAATAATAATAATAATAACATGAACAATAATAATAATAATAAACATCTGATTGCCAATTATCAAGTACTGCAAGTATTGATGATTCTTACTAACAGTAATTTGTGAAAGGTTGTCATGAGGAGGAAAAGGAACTAATACTTACTAGCCAAGAATCTAGGGTCTTGTTACAGCAATTACGAAATGATTATGATTATGGTCAATTATTGTACTGCAACTATGAAAAATTAAGAGATACGTGAGCGCGCTAAACAGCCTACAGGGTTCTCTACCACAGAAATGTAAAATGAAATAAGAAAGATAAACCTACATCAAAGCAAAGTAAAAAGTCAGGCAAGACTAAAATAAATTTAATATAATA
This sequence comes from Tubiluchus corallicola, assembly GCA_030141605.1. Lineage (NCBI taxonomy): Eukaryota > Metazoa > Priapulida > Priapulimorpha > Priapulimorphida > Tubiluchidae > Tubiluchus > Tubiluchus corallicola. Next base: position 148,229 of record JAQGDQ010000178.1, on the reverse strand, counting down.
CAAACAAACAAAGTTAAGCAAAAAGGTGAAGCGAAACGAAACAACTAAACTAAACAGAGCTAATTAAACGAAATATAAACGAGGAAAGCCATATTAAACACTATTTAACGACGACGACGACAATGACGGCTGCAGCAACAGCAACACCGACAACAACAACAACAACAACAGTAGCAACAGGAACAACAACAACGACAACAACGACAACAATAACAGCAACATCATCAACAACAACAACAACAGCAGCAACAGCAACAACAGGAACAACAACAACAACAACAACAGCAACAATAACACCAACAGCGCTTAAAACAAAATAGTACAACGTAAAGATGCATCAATAAACTGTGGTTGTTGTCTCAACTCGGTCTCAATCTTACTGCTCCAGAAAAATTACTAGGGAAAAACCTGGAATATTTATCTTCCACTTGACTCTATGCCAACTCAGCTTCATGGCGAGGGATAGTGGGCGGACGCACCATCAGAAAGGGTGACTGGAGACTCTCTTGCTGGCAAATTATCGTGTGAAAAGAAAAACGAAATCATCAAGTCGAGTAAATTAGCAAATATATTAAATAAGCCAAACACAGGATAAACGCTATCCTGGTGTTCCTTGGTTAAACTGGTTGTCCAGCTATTCTGCCGCGAGTTCTTTATCATTTTTGGTTCTGCCTCAAACGATTCATTCTATGCAAAACGGAAAATCAGTTCAATTCAGGAAAGTGAATAAGGGGCGTACGCAAAATGGCTTAGGTAAAATACGAACGCTTCGGTAAACGTGGCCGTTTTTCTTGAATATGCAAAGCACTCCTGGACTTAGTTCTGAAAAACACGTCAGAGGATATTCAGAAACTCGATGGGGTGTCGAAATTAGGAACCAGTTACTGTAACAGAGTGAAATTTGTATTTTACTAACTCTGTTTGCGCCCTTTGCTTGATACGCCTGTTGCCAATTGTCAAAAAGCGAACGGTTGACAAAAACTGTATTGAAGCAGCCAGACAATTTGCAAACGAAGTACGAATCGATTTCTGATTTAAATAAACAAACTAAATGCCTGTTTCTCCCTTCTCGTGTTTTTGTGTCTAAGCAATGAAAGGGTTCTGATGTTTTAATCAACTGAAACTAATGTAGAACGTTTCACTATTCAACTGCACTCATAAATAGACTAGTTTAAAGTTATTCCCCCAGAGACTGCAATACTGTTATTGTCAATAGGTGGCAGCACATGCTTCATTTGTATTTTTCTCACAGAAACAATAATTACTTGACTGTAAGAGTTATATAAAAATATGCAACAACACTGGCGAAATCAGTGAGAAAAATGATATTTTATCACATTTTCTTCTTAATGTTCTGAATGAAAGTGCATAACTAAAACGTTACATCAAAATTTCGAAGTGTGTGCATTTCTTTAAATAAAATGCAGTATACGCCTGTACACATTGATAATTCTTGTAGGTACTTGTAGCACTTTTAGCTGCTTGTATGACTAATAAAATGTATTAAGAAAGAGAAAGGCAGAAATGGAAACGGTGAGGAAGAAAAATGTAGAGAGAGAAATAGAGAGATGGGGAGAAAGGAGGGGAGAGAGAAATGGGCAACGAGGAGGAGAAGAGAGAGAGAGAGAGAGAGAGAGAGAGAGAGAGAGAGAGAAAGTAGAGAGAGATTTGATTTGACATGGTTTAATTCTTTATTTCAAACATAAGTTCGTATTATAATTTACATATATACAACATAAAACATCATAAAAACAAAAACCAATACAAACAAAACACACAAACAAAGTTAGATAAACATGAAAATTTCAATAATAGTCTCCATCATTGCTGCCTTATGTGCGATGTAAATTTAGCGTCCCTTACTAAAATTTTCTGGCACATTCAATTATAACTTGAATCAAATCTTTTCATTAAACTTAAGACAGATTTTCCACTGTAATCATATGCATATCCAAAAAATAATCTTTTTGACACATTGTGCGCAATTTTGAGTTTTAAGATATTACAATTATTAAAATGTCTCCAGGTAGACATGCATTACAGTAAGCATTAAATTGATATGAGAGAGACAGTATATAATGTAATGCAATTGAGCCAAAGTTTTTGATACATGCACCAAAACCTTTACAACTTAATTCAAATACCATTAAAACAGGGTTTCAAAAAGAGACGTCAGACAATCATTTTGGAATAAATAAATTCAATCACGGCTCATTTTTCAAGTGTCTCGCGATTTCAAGACAGTTGTAATTTTTCATACTGCAACTATTTCCGAAAAACTTGCACAGGAGAGTAAGAATGCCGGCTCATCTACACGTCTTGTTTAAAAACTGATTAAAAAAGAGCCTGCAGCTGCTCTGAGACAAAAGAATCGTCAGTCTCATACAAAAGTAGTCCTGATACATGCAAAGCACTATGATATACATTCTTAGCTCAGTACGAACGAATAGTAAAAATAAATAAAAAATTAAAAACTGACAATTTAATAATATGCTATTAAATTGGATCAATAACTTAAATGGTAACGATGTTAGCAAATCTCGTGGTTCTAAGTTTATAAATGACACCTGTGTACCAAAACGCTAAAATTACACAATATAATTTGCATCTCTCTCTCTCTCTCTCTCTCTCTCTCTCTCTCTCTCTCTCTCTCTCTCTCTCTCTCTCTCTCTCTCTCTCTCTCTCTCTCTCTCTCTCTCTCTCTCTCTCTCTCTCTCTCTCTCTCTCTCTCTCTCTCTCTCTCTCTCTCTCTCTCTGTCTCTCTCTCTTTCTCTCTCTCTCTCTCTCTGTCTCTCTCTCTCTTTCTCTCTCTCTCTCTCTCTCTCTCTCTTTCCATTCGTTGAACATTTTCACCAGTACTACCTTAAGTACAGTAAGAAAGAAATGCGATAAACTTCCATTCTGAACACACGATTTAAGTTAATGCTAAAGTAATTCTTAATTTTTATTTAATCTTTTTTTTGCATTAATTAGAGACCACTAAACTCGCCTGACAAAACTTAGAGATTACTTAGCTACTTTCTATATAAAAAATAAGTCTCTCTCAAACTGTCACTTGTCGTGCTTTTTAACAAGACAAGTTTTAATTCGAAAATTTAAAATTTATCGCAAAAACATTTACAGCATGCTAGCGTCTTAATTTGTCTTCCTTTCTACTCAAGTTGTTCTCTTAAGAGGGTGAATCATCGCTGAATGATAATGTCGTGCTACTGCCGCAGCTTAATGGTAAGTTTCTGCTTAATATTGACACGTTAATTCTAAATTACACATTACATGGGCCTGATCTAGTACCAGTAATTATAGCATGGGACATCAAATTCTGTCAATTTGCTTTCGTGGTAATGTTAGGCTTTTCTTAACTGTCTGTTAAATTCTTTTATTCCCTAAATAGTGTGTTAAACACAGTGACATAACATTTATGGCGAAGAACAGTTATTGGTCTGTTGCCTTAGCTGCGCCTTTGCCGCTTTAGAGTGAACAGTAAGTGAAAATATTTACCATCTAATATCGACTCCCATGGATCGAAGTTACGATTGCACTCCATTGGCGATCAATGTAGCAATATTTATACTGTATTATTATGTATTATTCCGCCGAGAATGGAACCTGGATAAAATAGGCTTAATGTGCATTTAGAGTAAGTGCCGTCTGCTTACTAGCTAAGAAAAGAAAAGAAGTCAGCAGAGAAAGCCGGTAGTAGATTTGGCAGCTCATGCTTTTGTCTGAGAGGGCGACGTTCTCGAGCATAGCTATAACTAAAGTGTTGTAGTGTTGTATTGTGTACAGTATAAGACATTAATAAAAAGGTTTAGTCATTTTTAACCTGGTCTGACAGGTAAGATAACAAAACTTGATCACACGCTGTTGTATAACAAGTAGAGCATCAAACTTTCAGCACCTAAACACTTGGTTTTTTTACGATACCTTGCAAGGGTCTCATTGTGGGTTATTTTGCCAAGGGAACATGCTAGCTACTATTTATTTGCCAATGAATTAGATCTCAGAACAGCGACATGTTACCGTAAACTCCATATGTACAACAATAGGTAATGTATTTGCAAACTAAATGTTACTGGTTGCTACTGTTACTAAATTATGTCACTCAATACAGCGTTAGACATACTTAATTATTTTTAGAAGTTTGTTAGAACGTTCATGAGCTTAAGTAGATCTGCTTTGAGCATCATTTTCAATTTGTTCTCAAGGGTGCCACATAAGCATCACACTTTCTTCAGCAATAAGATTCAAATGATTAATGATTATGTCTTTAAAGCCCCAAAAGTCAATGCAAATGAAAGTTAGAGAAAGGAACGTCGCGTTTAACAGAAAACGATAAAGCAAAGAAAGAATCCCAGAGTAATTTGAGAAAAACTGAATTAAAGGGCTTCAAATATGGTCGTGAACTTAATCGCAAAACTATTTTTTGTTGCATACACCAAATTTTAAGTTTGTAAGCTAGTGTATCAATTGAATGTCTTGGAATGAATTTTAGCACTATAGCTTCAGAAAAAAACGATTTTATGTTTGCAGGAAAACATTTTTACTCTAAAATATGAGCAGCTTTTAGCTATGTGGCTAGCAAGTACCAGTTCACTACGTAGCTGTAGCAAAGCTTATGTATGGGCTTTTTCTTGTAGAAATAAACTATTTTTTCTGCAGTATTTGCGTTCATTCTAACTTAATCTAATATTCAGATGTCTTGCTACAATATCATTGCATGAATTCACATTGATATTACACCCTATTATAATGTCTTATTGATTATTAGATTACACCCTACTATAATATCTCATCTCTTCTTATATTATAACCTAGTATGTCTGTATTCCATTGAACTAATTAACAGAAGAAGCATGAATAAAATATGATAAAGAATTAAAGAAATTCAAACTGCAGGCGAATGTAACCTTACATAGTTTGAAAATGAACTGTAGGTATGTGCATCTAACTTGCTTGCGAACTTTAACTGAACTATCCCAGTTAGATTAAGAATTGCAATATAAAGTGGTCACTGCCACATCAACGAAAGTTATTTGGTTTGAATGAGAGATCCAAGGATTCAGTATGAATCCTACCTTATCTGCTTGGAGCAGATCGGCAAGTCTACAGAAAAGTAGCGAAAGCCAAGAAATGGACTCAATGATCAATTGAGATTTGGCAGGAAGAGTGTATAAGATAATAAAACTGCCGTAACAAACAATGCATGCTTTTATGTGTGGAGTGGATTCGTGAACAAATGGTAGAGCAGTTAAATGGAGGGGCAAGAAAGTTTTGGTATATTGCCAAAGAAATCGTGGATGGTGTGATACAAGAAGTGCAATATAAACGAAGAAGAAGAGAAAGAGATAAATCTCTTGACATGCACAGAAAAAGTAACGATTGACTCATTCAGTTCTCAAACTTCAATGTCTATTATAGACGTCTTATTAATCTTAACACCATTATGTCTCGAGACAAAACTTTTTTCTTTACAGACACATGTAAACATGGCATTTATAAAATATTATTTTTAAACTGGCAAAGGATATAAAGTCATCCAGTTTTGAAACTGAATTCATGACCTTCTCAAAACACTGAGTCGGTGGTTGTTAATTGTAGTGACATCGGTAGTTACAACTACAACGATTACTGTTCTCGATACCTAATGTTATGAACAAGACTGATTAGGTGATGTTTGCAGAACACATTTTAGCACTTTATTACAAGTCTGGTCAACTGGTCATTCTGCCTGAAACTCATATTTAGTTTTGTGGGATTCCCTGATCACAAGAGCCGCCAAAGCATCGTGATGTAGATCTCGTTGATCTGATTTCTAAAATTAATTAGACACAGATTTTTAACAGAGTAGATCTGAATAAAAGAATCGATTCTGAGTGGTTTTCAATCATAACTTGGCAGGTCTGAATTCTCAACCATAGGATTGGAATAAGAATTCAAACCAACTTTGCTATATTGTGCCAGTAACTTAAATGATAGAACGGGCGCTTGTAATCACAAGGTTTTGAGTTCAAATACTGGTTGGCTCACAATTTTTCAGTATCGTTTTCCTTCACTTATGAGTCAATAAGAACTATAGCCTTACTTGTATATATTTTAAAGCACTGTTCTAATTTTAAGCTGCTTTGTTCATATTGTAATTACTACTTTTCTTCGTTTTGTAGTATTTAGAATTTTTGCATACAAATCATAAATCACCATTTGATTTGTTAATATTTAAAAAATCGTACAGCGAATATCATGTACAATGCACTGTATTTATGAAATGACCCTCTGTCAAACAATGGACAAAATCACAATGTATTTAAGAAATGACCATCTGTCAAACAAATTACGAAATCAGACTGTATTTAAGAAATGACCCTCTGTTCTGCAAAAAGCGAACCCACACTGTATTTAAGACATGACCATTTGTCCTGCAAAACATGAACCCACTCCGCATTTAAGAAATGGCCCTCTGTCCTGCAAAGGACGTACCCAAAAATAAATGAATAAGCAAATTCTCTTTCACTGACCATTAGATTAATTGTCTTGTATGCAGAAACCGCCAGGCTTATTAAATTCTAGCTTATCAACGTTTAAAACATTTGCTATTGAGTTAAGACCAGCTAATCCAGCTCACACTCACTGTGGGAATAATGTGGTAAACTTCGGCGAAAATAAGCCAGCAAGGAAGCCAGGTTTCTTGGCGGGTTATCGTGGTCAAGACGTTGCAGATGCAGGTCTTTTTCGTTCAGGAATCTTCCAACTGTAACTGATCTGATTAGTGAAAGTGCTGAGATTGCAAAAGTCATTCAACTGATTTAGTTACTCAGCTTACGGGTCGACACTCAGCAACAGACAGAAGGCAGCACTAGAGCACGTACAATACCTAAGGGGGAGCGCTAAAGATTAGGCAGCACTAAAGCTGCATGACTAATTATTGTTTTCACAAAAACTATTTGACTGACTAACGAAAACAGTAATAGTTTTGTATAAATGAATCTAATTTGCAATATAGGTAAATAGTATGTCGACTTACGACCTATGAAATTTACGACTGTTCGACTTTGCAACCCAACCACAACTTAACTTATTAATTATATAAAGCCGATAATAACTCATATTTCCTTACTTTTTAAGCTAATTAATTTTAACTACCTATCCGTTTCGATAAATTCATCTGTCCCTGTAGGCGTCACCATACTTGTCCTGTGACCACTGTTGTCTTGAGCGTACTCACACAACATCTTATGTGTGGGACGGGAACCACTTGAACATGCGGTTCGACTTCAGTCCAAGTCATCTTACTAAATTAAGAAAATCGGACGTAGACTTTTTTGAGATTGAATCTATGCCATTGTTGTTCATTTTTCTTGTTTTATTGTCCTACAAGAGTGAGAACTAGTGACTTAAGAAATGCTACCAAAAATCATGCAGTGATTGGTTTTTGTCTAAAGTGATTTAAAAATTTTTCTCTTAGTTCCTTATATAACAAATAAATACTAAAGCAAATGGCAAACCCGATTTTCCACGATATTAAAATGTGATTAAGTAAGGGAAAACTCAGGAAAAGTGAGAGTGTAGGAGCCGTTACACTTTTCTTAACCAATATGCGGAATCTTCAAATCAACTTCTCTGCATTTCCTGATCTATAACAAGATCAAGTCTGCACAACTGCAAATGCAAGCCTACCTAAAGTCAATTAAGTGCGTGTAAATGGATTATAAAACCGTAATTTTTAGCATTACTCAGGGGGCTCTTCGAATGCTGACGCAGGGGGCCTTCGCATGCCAAATCAGGAGAAAATACTAAGTGCAAGAAAGCCCGTAGCACATGTCAAGATTTCACAATTTTGCTCACTGCAATAGTCACGTGATGTTCGTACCCTCGGTTTCCATTTTCCGCCTACTCTATCTCAATCTATTCTGATATAAGCAGTCACTGCTAACTGTAAAATAAACTCGCCATTAGGCCGAATATTATTAGACTAAAACAAGATTGCTTCTTGGATGCCATTTCATATTAGAACCAAATATTTTGGAGCCACTTTTTGTGAGTGAGGAGTACAGTTAAAGACTTAACAGTCAAACTCAAAACCATGTCGTACGAACTTCTGAGCATGTGGCAATAAATTCTTATAGTTATTGATGCGCATTATTATTCGGTGTGCAAAATGAAATGAGATGCACCAATAACACGCAAATGATATTTAAAAACAAATGCAAAAAATAGTAGAAATATATTTAAAACAAAGATTTTCAAAATCTAACTTCAATGTCAAAGATTTATTTATTTTTTTGGTACAGACTGCTAATTATTGATAACTAATAACATTAATAATAAGTGATTATTAAATTATAGTGTATTCAGCGCTTCTTTACAAAACTTGTAATTTGATTACGATATATTTTATTATAAAATTTTCCATTTTTCTGAGTCAGTCACCAAAGGATGTGCCAAAATGTCCAATTAATAACAAAGATCCGGAGACTATTTCGTTTATAGGCGCCATTCTTGTGGGATAAAAAATATCACAAAAACGAAAGTTTCTATACCCGTGTGAATAATGATGGCAAACACTTGTGACCCAGTTGTTGCATACTAAGACGAACAATCAGATTTTGGCATCTGTACAAGTCTGTTAGATAAATCTCCTGCAGCGACCAGAGTCCAATCTTTCTTGGACAGATCGATGTTTCATCATCAAGCGATCCATCAAGAGAAGCGGTCACTCAATCGCATATAAACATGCTATTAATCACGCAAACAATATTACCTCCTTATAATCGCCCTTCAATGATTTGATTAGCGAGCGGGACTACATTATTCAGAATGGTCTTGACCCCGTGGGGAGAATCTACTACATGGTGGTCCTATAATGGGTAGTATATTTTCCTTACTTTAGTGAACAGGTACTAAAGACTTCGTTAAACAAAATCGCGTTTTTAACCCATAGAGATGATTGGTTCAATCGTATGTTACTAAAACGATCATTCCAAAGATTTGCTTTCCAAAGACAATAGAGTTAAGAATAAACTTGACCCCTAGGTTAGGTTTACATGGGTGTTTTCAAACATTGTCCTATGCTTGTTATTAGCGTCAGTTTGGTCACGAGGAGGACAGAACTCGAGAATGACTTGACCCTTACGCGTTGAAAGAAATTTACAGCGACTTATTTCTATGCGAGAAATTTGCATTTATTTTCAGAACTGGCCTGCAATAGCGTTAATATTAATATTCTCGTAACACAGCCAGAGTATGCATAGAGAAACCAATTAGGTTCTTCTAATTCTATTTCAGTAAGAAACTATAAGCCGTCCTGCCAGTGTGCCAACAAGTTTCCTCCTACACTAGGCTTAATGATAATTATTATTGCCTTTATAACACAATTATGAAAACCAATGTAAAAATTGGTCCTGGAAATGCGATAACCAAAAGGTTATGCTAAGTGCAAGCACATATCTTTAGGTTGTACTGAAGCATATCGCTAAGCAGCGACCGACCAGCTAGTGGCACCTGGCATTTGTTAGTACAAGTAGTTTGTATTAGAGAGAAAAGAATTATGTAATAAATGTGAAAAAGGAAAAGTTAGGTAGGTCAGTAAGAACAGGACAGTTTGGAGAAAGAAGGTCATGGGAGTAGGTTTACATATTATTGTTTTAGATTTTTGAGAGGTGATTATATTCTCATTTTTGCTGGAGTGTAATTATAATGATAAAATAGTTTGTATTAATGGAGAGAAACTTTGTATACGTATAGTTATAACATTTCTTAAGTAATATGTTATGAAAGGAGTAAGGAAGACAAAAAACAAATACTAATACAGGTTTTTGGAGTCATCAGGAGGAACTTGAGAGTCGAGTTTCGGCTGCTTATGGCGATCCATTGAAGTATAGAGCATGAAAGAAACATGATACATCTTCCAGTTGTCTGTCTGTGTGTGTGTGTGTGTGTGTGTGTGTGTGTGTGTGTGTGTGTGTGTGTGTGTGTGTGTGTGCGTGCGTGCGTGCGTGCGTGCGTGCGTGCGTGATGGAAGCCCAAAGTTAAGCAACGCGGAGGCGGCCAGTGATTTATTCGTGACCGCCTGGATTCAATACCTACTTTCATTAGTCATATTAATTCGAGCTCGTTTCGTTATTAAGAGAAAAATGTATTCACACCAAACATGTTGAAGCGCATAGAACTGCTAGAGAGTTGGCTTTGATAGTAATCTAGATTCCAGTCCCCACAACAACTCAAATTCAGAAGGTCGTTTAGTGCTGTATTTCGGTTTGTAGTGTGAACTGTTGTATAAAAGTTGAATATCTATGGTAAACAGTGCATTTTTCCATTGTACCCAATATACACTATATTGTGCACACAGCGTACATTGCACAGACAGTGAAACTGGGTATTAAAGTATAATAAGACGTGGTCATTTTGTGGTTGTCGCGTGCTCTTTGGTACAGTCAAACGCCAATTAAACGTTGGTAACTTAACGTGTATTTAACAATGACACCATAAAATGTCCAACATTCTGATCCGAGTCAATTTGATTGCTACAGTGTTCTTCCGCTATATAGTTCTTAATTACTTAAGTCGTAGAGATACTTACTTACGACATCAATCAGGTTTGCTACAGTGTTCTTCCGCTATATAGTTCTTAATTACTTAAGTCGTAGAGATACTTACTTACGACATCAATCAGGTTTGCTACAGTGTTCTTCTACGACATAGTTCTTAATTACTTATGTCATAGATATACTAATTACGATATCGCGGATGTGACTTAAATTCTAAAAAAAATTAATAAAACTTTTAGACTATTAAAAATTTGTTAAAACCATTGAAATTATTAAAGTTTGTTAAACACATTAAATTATCATTTTGTTTAAGCAATTAGATTTATTTATAGTCTAATTTAACGGGTTTTCAACAAGTCACGTCACCAGTTGTAGTTGTGCAAAGTGAAGAGACGAATTAAGGACACATCCTAATGCTTAAGCCAGGTGGCTACAACTGACCACAGCTATTGGAAATTTGATATATCGAAGAATTCGTTGACATAAAGGAAAAAATGATAAAAACCTTTCCCAAGGCTTCCAGAGTCAACCTTCCTACTGACTTTACAGGTGCCAGTAGCCCGTGTCTTTGCTATTTCATTATAGTTATTATGTAGTTTTATAATAAAGTGTTATACGATCATAGTTTTGGCCTACGTGAGTTTGTATGTACTAAGTTATTGGATAATACTTAGTGATAGTCCTCACAGTTACGCAAGTAGGATTAATGGATAAACAACATCATTAACGAAAAGGATAATCTACATGATACTTTTGTAATTTTACTAAAAAAACAGGCCAATGTGTCCACGTGCGTAATTCGAATCCTGATGTATGGCAAACAACATTACACTTTCTTAAACCTTTTTTCAAACCAAAATTAATTTAGCTCAAAGAATAAAAATGAAACATTTTTATAAACTTTGAATTCCAACGTGACGATTGGCATTTCAGATTGAAGATCTCCATGCTCGGTGGCGAAGTGAATCAGTCTTGGAACCGCCATGACAGACAATCCTGGCTTATACTTAACTCAAACAATTCTAACCGATGATTTGAAAAACTGCAGCAAAATCGCCATTGCTGTTCAATAAAGAGCAAACTTTCGCTTTTATATCGCAGGAGAATTGGTTGAAATCTAGCGGGGTTTACACGTTTAACAGGATATCCTAGTGAAATTGTGTTAGTCTATCCATTCTACCCATCCATCAGATGCATGGGTGTATGTGTGAAAAGAAAGAAATTAATGAAAAACTTGACGAATCATGAAATTATGGTGGCGATAGAGACGATGCCGACGATGATGATGATAATGATGATGATAATGTCGATATCAACGATAGGAATGATATTCATCACAAAGATAACAATATTATTATCGACGAAAAGGTAAAAATAAATGACCTTTTTGAAAGCTGAAAAGAGACTATAAGATAGAAACGAAGAGAGACGGTTTTTCGAACACGGTGTTTTATTGCCTAATGAACAAACACAAATACCCATGTAGCAATGTGCTATAAAAATATCCAAGGTCAAAGCTATTTTAATTACATGACAGATTACAATTAGCAGCACTAAGAGCAAGACTCATCGAATTCGCTCTTTTTACGTCCAGTGTAATTGCAATTTGTAATCAACACTTCAAATTTTGGTGATCCAATTTTGTTAAAGAAATAAGGATTCAGTAAAGTATAGCGCATGCGTCCTTTAATGTCAACATGACCTGTCTGTCTGTCTGTCTCTGTCTGTCTGTCTGTCTGTCTGTCTGTCTGTCTGTCTGTCTGTCTGCCTGTCTGCCTGTCTGCCTGTCTGTTTATCTTCTTCACTCCCTTCCGTGAATTTACCTCAATATGACTGTTGTAACAACTCCAGCCGCTCTAGTATGAAATATAATTACAAAGAAACATCTCTTACCTGACAAATGGGTCTACAGGTTCACTTAAACGCAGAAACTACAATTCAACTAAATTCAAACTTTATTTCAGTAGCTAAGATCGTATAAAATATAAATACAAAAATGAAATAGAAAACAAAGTAATAAAAAAACTAGAGAGAGACACTAAAGAGACACTCCCGTATTTTCTAGGTTGCTTCATGGGTTGAGAAGCCAGCTCGAATCATATAGACTACGCATTACACGCTGTTCAGCTCAACTGAAGGAACAAAATTGACAATCTTCAACAGTTAACTAGTTAATTTGTGACACCATTAACCTCATTTGCGGGTAAAAATCTCAAGTACAAGTTTGTCCATTAAAAATAAAAAGTGTTTAAGTCTTTTAGTATAATTCATTTATTAAACGATTGTGAAGACCAAAATGATTCAGTTTTTCTCTCGGGTGTCTTATCTGTAGAATTCCCTGTTACAAAATTATTTCCCTGAAAGCTACAAACTCACTTGATTCAAGCCGCGGAACAATAAACCTATTTATAGTTTCGTTGTGCGCACGAGCAGTTGCTGCAGGACAAAGGTTAAGTGTACCATAGCAACGCGCCTTAATTACAACCTTCACTTGACAATTATTGTGTAAAGCAAAGCCGTCTGCTGCATCAATTTATTTACTTCAGTTGTTTTACGTGGACTTTACTTAATTATGCATTAATCTGTGCGTAGAGTGATTTACTAGCAAGATCTTATTTGGAAACAAGAAAAAATGAACTAGGTAATGTTCGAGCTGGCTGTTAAAATTGTTACTATAACAACAGCAAGGGCTGCGAGGTGTTGTTAAGTGTTCACAAACACGCTCACTGGTACACTTAACCTTTGACCTTTTCACGATCATCTCCAATCGCTGGATCTGTGAGAAGGCTCATTGATATCTTCTATCACTAACAAATTAATTATATGAATTGTATTTCTCTAGAGATGAGTTCAAATCTTCACATTTTACTGCTTGTCTTGAGCGACTATTTATCTTGTTTGGAGTGATTTGCATGAAAATAAATGCTAGGCCTTTCTTTCCTTTCTTTCCTGAAACTGTTATTAAGCCCGTGTATTAAAACGTCCAGTTCACAAAAAAAACACAAATATAACAAAAAACTGAGGCATGATGTGCAAAAGTGACTATTCGTGCACCCTATTAATTATACATAGCGTAGAGGACTGCTGGGCACTATGAAACGGCAGCACGGGGCATCTTTAGTTCGCTGTTAAACTAACATAACACAAGCTTTTGCAAGCATGTACGCCGAAGGTACACCTACACCAAGCCACAATCATCAGCAACCAAACTGACTGTGTATTCCCCACGGAAAGTTAACAGAAATGGCAAACAGTAGTATAATTTTCTTTGACATGTACGTGGTTTCATGTCTAGCTACGCCATCTATAGATCAGTCATTAGAGATGTCAGCGTGCAAACATGTGTAATCAATTATGTACATACCGAGGTAGGAGTATAATCTCTTCCTAAATTAGTATTATAATAAAGGGAATTAAGCTAAAAACACAGGAACGATGGGATACATTTAGGAAGAGAGGTCTGAAAAGACCGGGTGAGATACGTCATTTCTCACATCACTTACTTAGAAAAGACAAAATGCGTTTTACTGTAGCAAGAACAATGATAATATTGTAATATGTTGGTTCTTTTTTCATTTGTGTCACATTGTGTTGTGCATTGTTATACTATGCTGCTGTCCTTTACTGCGTTGTTTAGTTTTGCAATACATTGTGTTGTGATGCATTGCACTGAGTCGAGGTGCTCTGCATTGTGCTGGAGTTTTGTGTTGTGTTCAGTTTAAAGGTGGTGTTTTTTAATTATTTTTGGCTGTGTTATATGGCATTGTGCTGTGTTGTAATGAGTTGTGCTTTTTTATCTTGCATTATGCAATGTTCCTAATGCCCATCATACAAAACTCATTAAGCTTACATTTAATGTCATGAAATAAACAACAATTTTATTAATCACTAATAGCAACAACATTCACATCGTTCCACAAGGACAGCAACCATGCCGCACTACGTCATAACAACACTGAACTACTAGCTGACGCAATATCCGACTATTATGCCATCTATCAGTGACAATGCATGCTTTGTGCATTGTACTACAACTGTTGCGCTCATGTCTCTCACTGAACTGTGAAGAGAGACAAAGAACGCGAGGAAAAGGGGGAGAGAGAATGAGTAAGAGCGAGAGACAGAACACCAGGAAAAGTGAGAAGAAAGAGAAAAGTAGGAGGAGAGGAAAAGGGGAAAGAACGAGAAAAGGGAGAGAGACAAGAAAGGCAAAGAAACGGAACTGAGAGGAAGAAGAAGAAAAAAGATGGACCGAGTGAACGAAAAGATGAAAGACATGGGCAAAAAGACATGAAAAAATGATGGGTGGGAACAACGTTTCTTCCAAAACCCGTTAAACCTAAATTAGGAGACAATATTAATGAAACAACACTCCTGATAGACGAATCTGCATTGTCAGAGCCTATTTCAGCCTAAGCCAGGCCTGGGGAAGTGGGGCGTGTGAGGCCCCTTCGGGGGGGGCACAAATTGCCGTGGGCGGGCGCCACCATGGTTGGCGCCCACAAAATTTTTGAACTTTTAGAACGCCGGAGAAGCATTTTCGAAGAGAAAATAGCGAGGAGGCAGTATGTTCGCATAAAACAAAAAAAATGTTACCTAGGCACGAGGCCCCCCTGGAGGGTGAGGCCCCGGGGAAGTATCCCCACTCCCCCCCCCCCTGAAATAGGCCCTGTGCATTGTCATGATTTACGTTCATCACTTACCACTCAGAATCTTAACAGGCTAATTACGAAAAACATTCCGCCGCGGCAGCTGTAAACTAATTAATTCAGGTAATCAGTTTTAGCCGCACGTTTCATCAAAATTGCATGGAAAGTTATACTTGGTTAACTCCTTATAAAATATTAACATACAAGCAAAGTTCTATTATCCCGCGGTGTAAATTTTGCATCACCTACACACGATGAGCAGTAGCTACTCAGGTGTAAGGCTAGGGTGTGTAGTCAGTCCAAATTGATAACATGCTCAAATTTCAGTGTTTTAGTGAGTTTTTAGATCACTACGTGACATTGGTTGACTACATTGCAGTCAGTAAACTTCCCTTTGAGAAGCGAAAATCTATAACCGGGCATTTAAGGCATGTAATAAATAAGAAACAACGTAATAATGGCAACTTATAAGGAAGTGAACCAGTGAATATTACGAAAAGTCAATCTCTAACAACATAGTTACATTCATTGTGCTATAGATGTAGAGAGCAGGAATAGCCAAGAATGAGGCCCATTTCACACAGACAACGTAAGGTAAATCACATAGGATTCTCACAAAATCAGAAAATTTTCAGAAATATTTAGCAAGAAACCTCGAGGTTCTTTACATACATCCAACTACAACTGCAGCGTTCATTGCCTTTGCAGATTCCGATTTACACAAATTACAATTAATAGGTCTAGTCAACAGTGGACCTGTTTATTTTTGAGTAACCTCTAGCCACTTTCCAGTCACATATTATGAGCATAGACAGAATAATAACTGCGTGCGTTATTCGTCTTCACGAATATAAACACCATAAAATTTTACCTTAGGTTCTGTACGGGATCCTCATACAAATGGAATTTGCTCAATTTCGACCAAGCGACAAAATTCCTCGCGAAGAGGATGCACAGTTGGCGGCAGAATTTCTCATGGGGAAAATTTCTCCTGAAACGTCTGTATGAAATGCGCTACAGAAAATAACGTGTTCCATTTTCGTGAGAAATGATACAGGAGTTTTTCCTCGAGGAATTTTGCCGCGCGTCCTCTGTGTGAAGCGGCCCTAAGCGTAGTCGCTTTTCATGCAGGTTGACTTGTCATTTTGTCATTTTTTAGAATCCGAATTCTACAGAATAAAGAGAATTGAACCATAACCAAAATACTGCATGACATATAGCTTTGTTTATGCAGTAACAAAGTCTGCATAGTATAGCAGTTCATTCCAGTTACCATAATTATGCGCAAAAACAATAATCATGTAATCAAACAGCGACATAAGGCTTCCCCATGTGGATGCCATGACAACAGTCTACAACGACGCGAGTAACTATTCAAACTTCCTGAAACGCGCTGTTTATCTGACTCGAGTTCAACAGTTTACGTGTGTATTAAAGTCAATGTGGTCATATATAGAAATGGGTAATCATATCTCGACACTTGTGACTCATGACCGGAATAGCAGTGACAAAGAGTCCACAAACGAGTTTTGATTGCGGCCTGCTAGCATAAAGCATCAGTTAGTACAGTCCCTGCCAGGTCAATTCTTCATTAACAAATTAAATTTAGTTTGTTCAGGAAAGTTCATAGCCTATTTATGCAACATCCATTGACGGAGAAGAAGAGCAGGAAAATGTGAAGGAAGAGGAAAATGAAAAGGAATGTAGTAGGCTTTGGAGGAATATGAGAAATCAAGTTATTTTTAGACTTGTTTATCAAAGTAACCACGATTAATGATTCTTTATTCAGTTTGCTGTCTAAAAAGTTGCCTAAAATTCCTTCCAGCTAGATTATTATAAATCACAACTTGTTTATAAATCATATTATTTTATAATATGCAACCGTTATGCAACCAAGCTATTAATGATTGTACAATAGCCCTATCTAAAACCTACGCATGCTGAAAAAGTGCTTCGTCGCGATCATTAGAAGCCATGATGGCGTATCCATGAAAATGGGGCACCAAGACATTCTGTAGCCAATAGACTTCTTGGTCCTAGACCATTTTTACTTAAACTGTTTTGCTCTTATAAAGTTATTACTAATGTTCTGCGTCCTAGAGTTTGTTACTTTCTAGGCCTGATAACAATTTCCTTCTGCTATTCGCGGTAACTGAGAATCTTGTTATACGTTCATTGATTGCCCCATATTATGAATATTATGGCATTAATATACTGCTGACTTACTTATGAATTGATTAATAAGTTGTAATATCAGCAGCAGGGCAAGTACATTGTGACGAGCAAAATTGCCTTTAAAATGCTAAGTAGCAAGTAAAGTTCAAGCTGACCTTTCAGTCGCTTTCTCTGGGAGGTGCTCTCTCTCTTTCTCTCTCTCTCTCTCTCTCTCTCTCTCTCTCTCTCTCTCTCTCTCTCTCTCTCTCTCTCTCTCTCTCTCTCTCTCTCTCTCTCTCTCTCTCTCTCTCTCTCTGTCTCTCTCTCTCTCTCTCTGCCTCTTTCTTTCTCTCTCTCTCTCTTTCTTCCCTTTGAATACCCTTTTCCTCTCCCTTGTCTTTTGCCTTGCTTTTTTGAGGTAAACATTTTGTGCTCTAAACCTACACAAGGATTCATTGATTTTGTTCCTGAATTTGAATACCTATTAATACCTCAATGGATATAGGCTTTTGTCATGAGGTTACTATCTGATGTGATTATTTTGAAAACATTCGGTCAAGAATGCTAACTAAACATTCGGTCAAGAATGCTAACTAAACATTCGTTCTAAGCTTACTTCATGAAAATTATAGGATGTGACTCAAAAGAAGACGGGAAAGGCTTGGCCGCTAAAGTAAAACAAAAAATGACAGGCATACTGCAGAATGTAAATGTAGCATCTTTCATATTTTACAAGCTAACCACTGCGACACTGTGACAACTTTTTACTTCTTGTGATAATATAAAGATGTTTAATCTAATAATACGGCAACAGTTTTTTCAACTGCTTCCCTTTGACTACGGTATGATCTGTTTCTCGCTGCTTTGCGTTTCTTGGCATGAAATACTTTGCTTTTCTTTCTGTCTCCAATGGCGTCGTATTTCTTTGGTTCTGTTTCAACAGCAACCAGGTAGTTTTCAACAGTCGAGACAGTTCTTAAAATACATTCCCACGGCAAATTTCGAAATGACCCATGAATGCGTCAAGTTTTTGGACTCTCTAGAAATTCTTTTGTTTCTTCCGTAACTACAATAGCGATCTTTTCCTCAACTATTTTTTTCGTAACTCTCGATATTAGTTTCTTTTTCTAGAATTACTTCTTGTTGGCCAGTTACTATGGTGACAGATTATTGGTTTGTTATATGTTGCTCTTCCCGTGTTACCGGCGATGACGATGATGATGGCGCCAATGACACTAACAGTGATGCTGTAATAGTGTAAGATCAGAGCGCTGTTACGAGCTACATACAGGCTATAGCCATGCATGAGTTTGTGGACTGAAATTTTGCAACAATGTGGTTCGAGCATGCGTACTACAATAGTAATTTTCTGTTACATGTATTTGTCTGCTCAGAATTTGTATAAATTTAAAGCGAAATGTAACCAGTAATTTAATATATGCATGTAATATTATCATATAATGAGGTTTGCATGAGCCTGCAGAGCGTGTAACTTTGTTACTGTGCTCAATACTCTGTATACCTGCCACCACAATGTCAATTTATGTGGCCACAGTGTCTAATTATCTTGAATATAAGGTGTATCATTTTTCCGTGGTTTATTGCAGTTTTTTCACCTTACGGATTCTTATCTGATTGCTCATGATGCCAAGTGGTTTCGCCCGTGTATCTCACGACCAAAGTTATACAATGTTAAGGCAGGCGGTGCGCGGTAAAAATGGCACAGTAAAAGACGCAGGGAAAATGTCACTGATGGAAAAATAGAAAAGCGGCACACTTGAGAAAATAAGGGTTTAGGATGAGGGTTACAATTGCCCTAATAGGTTTATATTTTGATTATAATTACCTCCGCCATGAAATTTTCATCGTTGTTGATGCGTTAGTTTGTTTGTTAAGATGATTACTCACAAAGCACAAACGCCACGCTTTCACATGTTCTCACAAAAAGACGCACACACAGTCACACTTTCGCTCACACATATGCACACGCCTGCTGTTTACTAAATTATTAATTTATTTGACATTACTTTAGGAGTAATTTAAAATATCATCTGAGGAATTACTGCAAAGACTAATTTATGCCAGACCTAATTTAATGCGATATGAGTGATTTTAACGACCGGCAAAATCAATACAAATTTAGCATCACCTGCATAGCCAAGCCAGACCCGCAGTCACAGACAACGAATCAGTGAATTAAACTCTGGTGTTCTGACTGCTGTTAGTAAGTCATAAGTCTTGACTAGCACAAAACATGCAACAACAGCCTAACAACCTTTTGGATTCTCTTTATAGCAAATATAAGACTTAAGATAATAACTTAAATTTAGAAAAAATTGTTTGTTAGAAGGAGGCAATAGGGAACAAAGAATGAATAATTTAGAAGAAAACAAGAAGGAGGGTGCACCATTGGGCCTCTTTAGTTTAAATATAGCCACTGTTTAAGGAATTTACGTAAAATTCGTTATTCGTTTGAAGTTAATCATTTTATTTCAGACTCGGGTTCATATAGAAAACAACATACGGGCTACATTGTATTGTAGCCACAAATTATCAGCAGTATAAAAGAGTATTGACAAGTCTGAAACATCAGATGAGATCATATCTCAGTATTCTTTTGCTGGTTGCATGCGTATGCGGAGAGAATCACCTTTTAAAATGGAGCCATTGGATATTGCTAGTGCTCCTTGAGAAAATGTTTACTTGAACTGTGTAATTACTGTAATAGAAGATTATTACGTTACCATGACTTTAACTTACAGTGTTCTATAAGTGTTTCATAAGGACTTTACTTTATCCGCAAACAGACGAAACACTTGGAAATTGGAGTATAAAAGTTTCAGATATAAATGTGCCCCAGCGTGATGGTCCTATTATTAATAAAATCCTTCATTAAGAAAGGACTTGAACAGGAACTGAAGTCTGGTTACTCCATCATTTACCATGACATTTAAAGGTGCTGATTTAGCTAACGACGAAGAAGTCGCAGTAAAGGCTAATGATGCAAGTTTGGATTTAAATGTAGTGGCAATCTTAAGGCGGCAATCTTAAACCTATTTCAAATGGATTGTTGATATAGAAAATATAACGGAATCAACAATGCAACATGAGGATTACGTTAGTACATTGATTCATAATTTTAAAGCTGGAGACAACAATGCAGTGTAGTGAAAGAGTATAGGTGCATAATCTGTTGGAAATGCAATTTGTCAATAAAACATTAAACGTGCAATATGTGAAAAAAATCTTCGACAACAACATTTTTCATGATGGGGGATACAATATTGCGTTTAATGATGAACTAAAACAAGAATGTGCAGCTGATGGTAACCTGAACCTGCTTATGCGTGGAACAAAGTGCCTTACAAGAAACAAGCAGAATTATTAAAAAACAGTCAGTTACTTTGGAAGATGAGGGTCTATATAGATGTGAAGCTAGTGACAATTTTGGTAAAGGACCATTCATATATATATATATATATATATATATATATATATATATATATATATATATATATATATATATATAGCTATATATATATATAGCTAAATAAATTATATATATGGAGAGAGAAAGAGCTAAACAAAAATGGTCCCAGCAATGCACCTTGTGGTGCTCTATGTTAAACTCAGCCTTGTGTCTCTATTGCAGAGCGACGGATAACAATAACTGTTAACGAAAAGGCGGATAACCAACTGTTAAGGAAATTACGAATACATCTACGGTTAGACTAACATTTGGAGCACTGGCTCGCGTCATCCTAGTTATCACCATATCTGCCTTTTTGAAAAACATCGGGTGCTTCAAACGAATGGCAATAGCAGAGACTGAACAAGATGATGAATTCACAGCCCAGCCACAGCTATCCACATAACTTTAAAGTACACAAGAGTGCAGACTCTGCCAGCTTTTACTGCGCATCAGTAGAGAAAATAATTATTATATCTCTCTCTGCTCAGGTATTCCAGTTAGCAACCATAACAACATGTTGTTAAGCTTAATATATGCTGCCCAAATCCCAGCAAGTAAGAGAAAAGCACACATTTACATGTTTGTTATAATAAGTAAGTAATAAGTAAACAAGTTATTATTATTGTAGCATAATACATACAACGAAATTTATGTGGTTTTGCGTGCTGCAATAACTTATGGAAATAGCAAGGAGATTAACACAAATATTTTAATTAGTTGTACAGTGACGTAGAGAATTATTATTGGAGATTTCCTGAAATTTACTATTGATGGTGCGAATTGCAACGGGATAGAAAGAATTTAAGGTTCTTGTGGTTTTAACGTTAATTGAGTGGTATTTACGACCAGATGGGAGCACATTCATCTTTCATGATAACTTGCACTCTCTTTGGGACCATAGTTTCATACAAATGTGCCATCGATTGCTATTCATTGCTATGCAATAGAGTATATTACAGATTCTTGGCTGAATTTAACATAGAGTGCCACAGGGTGCAGTGCTGAGATCGTTTCTATTTATTTTGTACATGTTATATATATATGTGTATGTATAAGCTTAGTTGTTTAAGCATCTAAGTGTTAAAAGTACCAGCAGAGAAACGCGCACGCTCACACGTCCAAATCAAGTGTCCAGAAGCGAGTCACGTGACTTCAGATTACTATAAGCAATCAGTCACTGATGGATGATAAGAGAGAGAAGGAGAAAGATTCATTAACTCGAACTGTGTTCATTGAATGCCATCACTCTGTGCACTCGTATCTACATATTAATGAGCGGAAGTGGATGGGATGCTATAAATTGGGAAACTGCTGAAACGGCTCTCCGTGGGCGATTGCTTCATCCACTAATTACTGAGCCTAGTCTGCGTGATCTGGCGTGAGCTATAGAAAATGGTTATAAGTCACTGTTGAAAATCATTATTATTAAATATGTTCATGACCAACTAACAGAAATGCTGAGTATTAAGAGAGTTTTTAAACGGATTTGTGATTTTGTCATTCTTGTTGAGACGAAAGATTATTAAAAATGGATACTGTGAATTGGCGAATGTTAGTTAGATTCGTCGGACTTCACCTATGGTATATCAGCTTATCTTATCTTAAAAAAAAACTAAGCTAACATCAAAAGTCTCCCAGTACTTACTAAACAACTTGGTTAGTTTTTCATGCTCATTCCACATGCAACTTCATTTATAAAACGTCTGAAAACAATAATTACAATAATATTGTTATTGCCGAAATATGTCTTTATATATACATATGTCTTCATATTGTAGTATATATTGTATATTAGAGGCGAGCATCGAACGTTCGGATTCGATTCGAACCTAAAACTATAGATTCGAATAATTCAGCACTTCAATCACATACGTTCTTTATCATTAAAACGATTGAAACATCATGCAATTAGCATAATTTAGCTGTGATTTCTGTGTACAATTTTAAACCAATTATTAGTGGTTTTACTACAGAACAATATCGAGTAATATGCATGATCTTTGTAAGATTGATTTTTACTGGTGGTTCGAAAACTTGTTCGAAAATCTTTCAGTCTCAGTTCAAATGCAATTCAAATTCGAAATACTGAAGTTCGGTTCGATTCGAATACGAAAGACACAAATTCGATTCGATTCGAATTCGTTTTCTGGTAGTGAATGCTCGCCCCTATTGTATATCGTCAGAGGTGTTTTGAATTTATTGATCATTAAGGCAGTTTACCGATTGATGAATTGATAAACATGAATCTCATAATTTTAAATTTTAACCCAGTAGTTCAAGGGATTAAATTCAAAATTCAGAATTAAAACGAGCAGAGTGATAGGCCTACTTCGCGAAAATTAACGCATATATTCATGATTTCATATCTAACCCTGCGCTTTCATATGATTCATTTGGATGGTTTGATTGACTTTTAAACGTAATCTTAGCTCTTAGTGTGATGATGCACGCCTCCCAGTGGCGGTAGCCATAATGGGTCATTTTAAAAGAAAATTCTCCAGGATATGCTTAACTGTCTCAGTATAACTTTTTTAATTCTCTCTTTTTTGTGCAACGTTAAGAGTTGTTACACGAAAATCCTCCTATTGTGACAACATTCCTCCTTAATCAGAGCTCCTTGAGTTAAACTTCGATAAAACTTGGCCTTTGATTCGCACGCAAGTCACGTGCCTTTCAAGATCATTTGAAAATAACAAGCACAACAAATGGACTGTGATAATAAGAACTGGGGCCGCTTTTCACAGCATCTAGGGAAAACCTATTTAAATGGTAATGTGGATACACACCGATCAGACAGACCAGATTCTGAAAGTGATTCTAATTCAGTACGGGAGTGTCACACTCACAGAAATGAGGCACAGTGTCAGGGCACGTGCAGTTTTAAGGACACGCGCAGTTTTCCAACACAGCAAGCTCATGGGACCTAACACCAACTCCAACTCGGGCTACTACTTATAGAGCCATTACTTTTGAGAAATGAGTCTGCAGAGGCTATTTTTGCACAGAAGGCTAGGACGGAACACAATCTTAACACCCTAAATTTTAAAGCTAAGCAAGTATTGTTATTTTAGAAAAGCGGTGACAAAAATTTGCCTCCACTCTAAACTAAAATCTGAACAGAACTAGAAACTAAACCGCATCTCATGTATTCGAGGTAGAATTGCAAAAGAACTACAACTGATGCTTTGAACATAAATCATTCTTTAAAACGTGTGGCCAAAATGTCGTAAAATCTGATAGCATTACGAGTAGAGAAATATTGTGGATGGACTGTTCACCCTGGGTAAATTGTTAATCAAATTTAAAAAAGTCAGAAGTTTAGAATTTCTTTATAATAATCGCTCAAAATAATGCCAGTGATCACTTTAGTAAGGTACATAACCGTGCATTAGAAAGGTGAAAATATGAATTATAAGTCCAGAAAAGTAGAATTATTATAACTGATTTACTTCTGAGAGAAGGCAGCCAAGCGAGCAAGTTTGATATAAAAATGGAAACAATTTTCTGGTACATAATTGCACAGATAAGAAGTTCGAGAAAAAAAATTGGATTTTAGCAGCTGCTCTACACCTAGTAATAACCGCGCTAGAAATATCTGAAGCAGGATATATCAAGACCGGATTGGATCAGACTGGACACGGACTGGCCAGCACCGGACCAGACCAAACCAGACCGGACCAGACCAGACCAGACCAGACCAGACCAGGACCAGACCAGACCAGACCAGACCAGACCAGACCAGATCAGATTAGATTATTATTATATGAGATTACTTTATTTCAACGTAAAAGCCATGTAAAAATAGGCCACTACGACAAAAATGTCGCCATTTAGGAATCCGCAACGAGAATCTTCCACGAGAGGCCCTAATACCATCTTCCAGTATCATATTCTTTATTGTGAAAGACTGATTTTGTTGGTGTCAAAGCGCATGCGCCTGCTACTGCTACAACAAACAGTATCAAACAGCACGTGTCAACTTTCATTCAACTGCAGCCAATTTTGAAACATCGACGCTTTTTCGAGCTGCGATGTTTTGTCGCCGTCAATCGCCTCACAAACGTTTCGCTCCATTCAATCAATTCTGAATGCGGAACTGAGAGTTGTCATAAAGGTAAAAGAACAACGTCACGTGACCTCACGCTGACATTAACTTCAATGATGAAATTTTTCTCACTAAATGGTTTCAAATCAATCCAGCGCGGCGGATCCAGGATGGCAGGGAGCGTAGTGGGATTATCGTTGGAGTGGTTAAGGAGTTAGGTGAGGTGGAGAAAGTCGCTGCAATTTGTTCTTGAAAAGAGGTGAGATTTGCTGCGGTTTGGTGAGTGTTTTTGCACGCACGCAGGAAGCGTGACATTAGCACTTCTTTTCTTGTATGATGCAGTTTCTCCATTTAAACACTTAAAAAACAGAATTCATGTGATAACTGTGTTTGGTACTTTCCAAGGTAATTATCCAAATACTAGAAACAATTGCTAACTTTCATAAGCAAGGAAATGTATATTTTGGACAGTAAGTGTGTGCGCGCGTACGTGCGTGCTTGCGTGCGTGCGTGTTTGTGTGAGAGAGAGAGAGAGAGTGAGAGCAAGAGAGTGAGAGCAAGGACAAGGGCAAGAGTGAGAGTAAGGGTAAGAGCAAGAGTAAGAGTGAGAGTAAGGGCAAGGGCAGGAGTAAAAGTGACAGCAAGGGCAAGGACAAGAGTAAGAGTGAGAGTAAGGGCAATGGCAAATGTAAGAGTGAGATCAAGGACAATGGCAAGAGTGAGAGTAAGGGTAAGAGCAAGAGTAAGAGTGAGAGTAAGGGCAAGGGCAGGAGTAAAAGTGACAGCAAGGACAATGGCAAGAGTAAAAGTGATAGTAAGGGCAAGGACAAGAGTAAGAGTGAGAGTAAGGGCAATGGCAAGGGCAAGGCTAAGAGTGAGAGTAAGGGCAAGGGCAAGAGTAAGAGTGAGAGCAAGGGCAATAGCAAATGTAAGAGTGAGAGTAAGGGCAATGGCAAGGGCAAGGCTAAGAGTGAGAGTAAGGGCAAGGGCAATGGCAAGAGTAAGAGTGTGAGTAAGGGCAATGGAAAGAGTAAGAGTGTGAACAAGGCAAGGGCAAAGGTGCTAGGACATTATTATGGCGGCTGCATAAAAATTTACTCCTGACGTAAAAATCATTATAGTTCATACCTAATCCGCTTTCGGTTTTTTTCTAATTTAAACTTCTGAAGCACATAATTGGTTGCACGCAAAGTCAATATCATTTTTCTGTTTTGTTCAATATAATTTACTTGTAACACCAAGGCACGCTTTGAGGTATTGATAATTGACATGGATTATTTTTCTGCAGTCTTAAAATCAATAAGGTGTGTGTGTTGAAATCTGGAAAGAGCTCTGACCACAAAACGAAGTGTGGAGATCTGACCGTGCAGCACCTGTAACTGATGAAGGAAAAAAACATGACATGTTGTGTCTTCCTTTTCATTTCGTTTATTAAAATTAACGGCAAACAAAATGGCAGCATAAGCTTCACAATTATAAGAAAAAGTTTAATCTAAGCAGAAAACGCAACTTGCTTCTCGTTTTCATGTTTTATATTCAGCCGCTAAAGTAGAAAATAAGCACATTAAATAGGTTCAAAACATTTCATATTACTAATTCAAAAAACGCAAGAAAATTAAATTAATGAGTCTTTAAACAAATTTAACAAATTTGAAACCAAATTGCCTCTTGTTTAAGCCTTAAAAACATTTCAAGTCGAGAGAAAATTTCTAACACTTCACCATTTGTAGTAATATTTTAGATAGATACCACATGAATAAAAATAATCAACACCACTTGCAGCAACTGACGCACAGTTTATGTTTAATGTCAATTCTTGCCTGGCGAGCCTATGATGTCGTGTTTACTAATTTCGAGTAAAAAAACACCTTCAGATTTCAAATATGATCAAACAGTGATTTAACGTTTGATATTACTTTTATCAAGACCAAACCTTTTTGTTGTTGTTGTTGTGTTTTCGTGTTATTACTACCATATTTCAATGCTGAACAAAAAATAACGGGTCAAATTAGTAATTTTAAATAACAGGCCCTGGCGTGCAACTATGTTTTGCAGGTATTTCACAAATGTCTTCTCGCAAAAGCGTTTCACAACACCTGTTTACTGGAAAAATGCCATTACTTTTAACAGAAAAGTACTGCCAAATTGAACTGTCTAGGTTAAACCATTGAGCAGCCATTTTGTAGCGTAGCAGCAGAAGTGGAAAACTATTTACTATTCAAATAATTGTAATCACATAATTTTTACGACATTTTCATCGTAGCCATTTGAAACACTCGAAATAAATCGTAATCATTTTATAAACGCAATTTTATTGCGTAATATAACTACTGCTAAGCATCATAATGATTACTTCTGACTTGCAGACAACAAAATTTGTCGTTTTAATGACGTTGCTAGATCGATCATTATGACATCTTTAATTTAGGCTGTTAATTGGTGATTACAATAATAACAGAGTAACGAATCATGATGGTATAATAATGCACATATACAAGCTAAGCAAATACATATCATTTTCACACGTAAACCTAGAAATAAGCGTCAATTAATTTACTGCTTATTTCACGGAGTGGTGCATTAATGGCTTCACTGAAAGTCGGAGGGACAGACGGACAATAGATGGACAAATATTTGTAAACAGATAATAAATAAATATCTACACAAATATGCAAATTAATTGGAAAAATTCCGATTCTCTTACGAAAATAATTAAATTGATGGATGAATGGCAGACAGATTGATAGACAAAACAGACAAATTTAAACATAGAAATCTAATTAAAAAATTTCAATCTTCTTACAAACATTATCTTCAATGGAAACTCACAATTCTTAAAGTAAAAATTATTTTTATTGTGTTACGTGATTGTGGCAAGACAATCAAAAACGTCTAGAGTCAGAAGCTGAGACCCTTCCCGTAAAATCTATTTTCAGTTAGTTTTCAAAAAATCACTCTGATACTCGTTATAAGCCTACTCACATGAGTCTAAGGTAATGTACATAGAAAAATGCTGCCACTCTGGCGAGATTCGATAACGTGTCGTGGTTCGTTCGTGTCTGCTCATCTGCTTATACTGGTAGGTATAAAATGAATTACTGCAATGCCACTAGACCTCGAGATGCTCTTCATTTAAAAGTGCTCTTTACCTGACAAAAGACGTGGACAGGTAATGTGAAGGGTCTGACGTGAACTTCTTGCGATGTGCAAAACACCCAAACGCGCAATTTGTCCAATTAGTAATTGCGATGATAACCGTTTTTTCTGTTAAGGTAAGCCTTATTTGGGCTTATCTAATTAGTGACGTACAAGATGCAAGTTTATTATCTGTGAAGATACTTTACAAGAGTCATTATTATCTCCCTCCTGCAATGAAATGAACAGACTGCACATAACAAAATCGCTCAACCATTGCGTAGATATGTGTCTTAAACACGCTGGTACCCCTTTTGTTACTACAATCCATTTGAAAACAACTTTCTGCTTTTAGTTTGCTGCTCAAGCATTCCAAAGTTGACGAAAGCTCCCAAAACCCAAAAATAATGCTGAATGGTAACTTTTTACAACATGTAGTTGGCAGACCAGAATTAACCATTAAACAAAATAAGCACATGTTTAGGGCCTTGGAAAAGAAGATAATGTTGCTTTTGATTGCCCTAGCATTTACTACAAATAAATCTTACTGCAAGATTTTTTTATATCGAAAGATCATATTTCATTTTACAGTTTAGTATTATTTTTACTGTCAATTACACATATGTGGAGTAGTACAATCATTTCAGTGCATCCGGTCTCTTGAGGTTTAAATCCGGCCCAGGTGGTGGGTTTTGTGACGTTTTCACCATTGTCCTAATGCTTACAACAATGTTGCGCTATGGCGCCCTCTACTTGCACAGGAATGTGGAAATCTTCCACCATGGGTAGTTAATTATCTCGGATTGCATTAAGGCGATTGATATTGATTAGTTGCGTGTGATTAGGCATCAGGGTGGTGTGTTGATTTGTCTAGTCATGCGTGATATTACCCAACGAGAGACATAGAAACATTGTCACATTGGTCAACAGTCCAAATTCTACCACTATTACTCGCTGGCTTCACGTCAAATCTGGCGCATTTTGCGACGACTGACTTACGGCACTTCTGTGACAATCAAATCTCCTGGTATGCAGTTGACTGGACGACGTTTTGTATGATTTTTTATTCACAGTTTGCAACGACTTTTTCATTCTGAATCAGGTTACATATTCGTCTTTATCTTGTTAAGAAAGAAAGAATTTAAAGTGCTTGTTGTGGTGTCTGTAGTTTAAACTCCGAGAGATGCAAACATTTAGAACGCAAACACTTGCAAGAATAATTTTGTGCAATTTTAAATTGTCTGCAGCAATTTTTAATGACAAACTGGGGAAATTTACAAACAATTTAGAAGTAATTCATAAATCAAACACCAGTAAGTTAAAACAGTGAATTAGCTTTATTCCGAATTTTTTAAATAAAATCGAACGCTTTTAACATACGAATTTCTAAATTTATATAAAACGTGATAAGCATACCATTATTAAGAAAAGCTGAAGAAACGAGTGTCTTTTCCTGACATACTCTTGAATTCATCTCTACTTTTTTGGAATAATTAGCACTAAAACGCTAAAAACCAACTTGTCATGCGTTTTTCGTGTTTCATACCGTTGCAATAATCCTGTCCCTACTTTTCTGCGCTTTGAAACATTCTTGAATTAGTCGCAAGGCCTCATCTAGAAACCCTTCAGAATCGACGGAACCGAAAGATTTAATTGCTTTAACAGACTCGCTTGCCTTCAGAGAGAAAGGGAGAGAGTTTCCTTGTGGTGCGGTGAACTGAAGTTTACTCACTACAACAATAGAAACCAGATGCTGACTTTGGTCTCCACACAAACTGATGCTGTCAAGACTAATCAAACACTGCTGATGTAGACAAACGCAATTTTGTCTTCCCTCGTTGCGGATGCGGACGTTGTGGGGTGAGGTCTACGGGTACGTGAGTGCTGAGGTTGAGGGTACTGAGGTTGCCAATGAGCTGTCAGGCCGCAGGTGTTGAGACTGCAGATTCTGAGGTTGTGGGTTCTGCGATCTTGAGGGTGGACATTGTGAGTTCAAATGTTGTCGGTGCAAGGGTTGATGGTGTTGGGGTTGTGAGTGTCAACGTTTTGGGTGTTGAAGTTGTGGGTGTTAATGTTGTTAGTGCTGAGGTTGTGGGAGTTTAAGTTGTAGATGCAAAGATCCTCAGACAGAGACACTGGGTGCAGGCAAAGAGTATGCAGGCACTGGAAAAACTATATATGCACGTTTTCACGCAGCATTTCAAGTTTCCGTTTTTAACGTTACTCCAGTTTTGTAAAGATTATTTTGATCTCGTCAATGTAGCAACATTTTAAAAACGAGTTGACCTTTGTGCCCTTCCTACTGCTCACTACTCGTTCGTTCGCTTTCAAATTTAACCGCAATCAACAAATTAGCAACTAGTTCAATCTACAACCTATAACAATTACGTTGTGATACATAAACGTTTAAAAAACAAATTTCTTGACCCCGTTATAACATCATCATTACTATCATTATCATCTTCATCGTCATCGTCATCGTCACCGTCACCGTCATCATAGAGATAATACTGTTGCGGGGGCGAAATGCCATTTATTTTCGCCCCTCCCCCCTCTGCATTGTGATGGTTTGATCCATTACGAAGCTATTGCGTATCAGCGTTGCATAGCAGCTATAAGTAGCTGGTATGGAATGGCCGTCGTCGGTGCAGTGGGCTGACGGGCAGGTGCGTCTTCCATCTCAGCACCTACTCTGTAATGGAATGCCCTCGTCGGTTCAGTGGGCTGACGGGCAGGTGCGTCTTCCATCTCAGCACCTACTCTGTAATGGGATGCCGTCGTCGGTGCAGTGGGCTGACGGGCAGGTGCGTCTTCCATCTCAGCACCTACTCTGTAATGGAATTCCCTCGTCGGTTCAGTGGGCTGACGGGCAGGTGCGTCTTCCATCTCAGCACCTACTCTGTAATGGAATTCCCACGTCGGTTCAGTGGGCTGACGGGCAGGTGCGTCTTTCATCTCAGCACCTACTCTGTAATGGAATGGCCTCGTCGGTTCAGTGGGTTGACGGGCAGGTGCGTCTTCCATCTCAGCACCTACTCTGTAATGGAATGCCCTCGTTGGTTCAGTGGGCTGACGGGCAGGTGCGTCTTCCATCTCAGCACCTACTCTGTAATGATAACCGGCATGGAACACGATGGG
Organism: Tubiluchus corallicola; assembly: GCA_030141605.1. Lineage (NCBI taxonomy): Eukaryota > Metazoa > Priapulida > Priapulimorpha > Priapulimorphida > Tubiluchidae > Tubiluchus > Tubiluchus corallicola. The sequence continues at coordinate 117,095 of JAQGDQ010000178.1, read as the reverse complement.
GTAGACATCTGGCGTGTTACCTAATTCAGTAATTTTACTCGACGTTTTTTTTTGTTTTCAACTATGTGACAATAGGCGTATCAGCACCATCTCTTAGTTACAATACTTTGACTTTTGTATAAACTAATACGATTTCTGAATTAACTTTAGTACATACAAATTATTTTAAAATAAGACGCTTTCCAAACATACTGCACTTCTGTTATCATATTATTTGTTATCTTTGCAAAACAGCAACATAACGATAAACGTACCTCACCAACACAATACTATAATAGGCTTATGGCGCTACATTAAATTTTGTAAGAAAACTCACCGCATGCTTGCGAATTCATCAGCCAATAGGCATAATTGATTTGTGTGAAGATTAACGTGCATTAGAAGGCTTATACGCCTATGTACGCCTACACGCCTACGATTTTACGTAAATACAAGTTTAATTTGCTATGCCAACCATATTGTTAGTTTTAATAATAATGTAGGTTGCACACTATACTATAATAACACGTATTCTCACAATTTTTACAATATTTGATGGTGATTATAAGCTGAAAAAGTAAGCAACACGTTTGTGAAACATACTAGGTTAATATATTACAGGTTTGTGCCACCTTTACAAGTAAATAGATACTGTATATATCTATCCCAGTGTCTGATCTGTCTAGATATGGGGCCTTTCTTCTTGTTGTTGTTCTCTTCTTCTTTTTCTTCTTCCTCTTCTTCTTCTTTATACCAACTACGTCAGCAACAAGTATTGCTGCCTTTCACCTGCTTTTGCCCAACAAAAATAATATTCTTCTGCCTACATGCTCTTGGTTAATATAATTACTATTATTCGTCTAGTTACGCTGGTGCAGCATTTTTATTATTATTATTATTATTATTATTATTATTATTATTATTATTATTATTATTATTATTATTTTTATTATTATTATTATTATTATTATTATTATTACTATTATTATTATTATTATTATTATTATTATTATTATTATTATTATTATTATTATTATTATTATTATTATTATTATTATTATTATTATTATTATTATTATAGCTCTTTATTTTGAGCATATAAACATATACATATACATGCGCCCACTGTTTTCAGGGCTATAACAGTTAACAGTATTTACATATCATTTTAACAATTCACAGTACAGCTATGCTAGCATTGTATTATCATTACCTTCTTAACTGACATTGACATCAGTTATCTAAAATTAATTAATCCCGTTAGGTTAGTGACACAATAAAATTATCTAACAAAATATTAGCAAAGTTAATTAAAATCAGAGATTATCACGACAAGTTAACATAAAATTAATATCCTGATGCTGTAAAACGCGTAGAAAATTTTCTCGTGGCTTACGAATTTACATTCAGACAACAGATGATGTGGGGCTTGCCTCCCCTCTAAACACTGGCACATATCATTGTCTGCATATCCAGTATTGTGCAGGAAATTACTAAAATTGCCTTGTTCCTTGCAATGGTGCAGCATTGCTTTTAGATAAAAGTACTGGTACAATGGCTAATAAGAATCAGAGATTTTTGCATTTACGCTACGCCTAAGCGACAGTAGTGTCTTCTAATGAAGGAGATTTTTTTATAGGCGTATTTACTTATATACTATTAAACAACCGGCAGTATGAGATTATGGACTTTATCTTTTCTTTCTGGGGTATAATGTCATTATGGACTTTAGCGTTTCTTTCTGGGGTATGCTGTCATGTCCTCTTGACGCAGCACTATGGCTAGTATGTTTGGTTTTACGTAGATACGCATTCCGTTCTAAATGCAGTATTTGCCGTTAACTTTCAATTGCTTGAGTTTTCTCATAATTCACGTTATAATGCATAAGCCTAATAGGCTTAAGCGCATCTCTGCCAGACGTACCGTAAATGTATCACGTGAATGTAATTACATACAGCCCGGCATGTATAATTTCAGAAATGACAGTTTCAAAAGTTTTTTGTGCCTGATTTTGAAACGTTGACTCGATACCACGGTGCTACAACGCTGTACTGGCAGCGACTCTCTTTTCTGCCCATACTTGGTTTTTTGCCGCCCCATTGTTTCCTCTTAACCAATACACTTTTTCCACCACAGGATGCTTCTAATTGTACTTTGCAGCCTTGCGAGAACGCGCAGAAGCATATATATTTTTCTTGATCTGCCCTAAGATGCAACTCAAAAATAAAGAAATAAATTTAATAGGATCTGATTGCTTATGACGGTGCTTTATCCAGACTAGAAATTTTTCTGGAACTGCCGTCATTGCTCAAGATGACATTAAAATAACGAGATTTGGACGATGAACTGACGCAGAAAATGAATGAATACAGAGGTGGAATAATTGAGTTAACATTGCAAAATAGGCAGATCCAATCGAAAAATTTAGGGACGTCACAGCAGATTAATGCGGCCTATCCACGAACTCTCACTTTAAATTGGTTTGGACACAAGGGTCTTATTACAAGCTATCAACGATAACGAAATGAGTTTCTAACATTATTGTCAAAACTAAACTCAAGTGTCCGACTTAATTATATAATCAATTCTTCCTGAAACCTAAGTGCAGTCTTTAGAGTCATTTATAACACATTCCAGAATTACAGAATGTAGCATTTGAAAAGAACAGCCAACACTCAGTTAAGCACAGACATGACTTTTATTCAGATACTACATCTGCAGCCGTTTCGACTCAGTTAAGGTCACCACTTACGCAACAATCCACTCAATTCAAAATCATACAGTGTAAAAATAAATTACAAAAAATCAATATTGTAACGAATTAACAAGACAATAAACACGAAATTGTAAACTTACGTATCATGCAATACAAAGCCAAACGACAAAAAATCATGTTCTGTTACTCCAACACAATTCATTCTCTGACTAATGTCTGTGGGTGAGAAACCGTTGCACAAAACATGAACAACACTGTTCAGCCCCATAACCAATCTGGTATTTGTATGTAGTTGATCAGCCGCTGACTGTCACCTCATATAGACTGCCTAACTGCTTTTCAATAAAAAGTCCTCCTAGGGGGCTGTTGCCAGTAACTAGCCTTCAAATCGACATGGATCCGCCCCAGGGCTTGCTTCGCAATGAGATAAGCAGCTTCTCATTCTATATAAGCCGCCCGGATTTATGAAAGAGATAACTTTATTATATACAGGCCAGATTCGACGAAAATTCGAATCCGAGTTGTTTAATCAAATCTTTTGAAATGAGTCTGGCATTGACCGTGACAGGAGCCCAAGGCGTATCCACGTGCTCCGACGCGGTCTTCTGTAGAACTTCTCACTAGTTTTTCGCTGCTCGGCTGAGAAAACTTTATTGCCACTTTCTAAATTTTATTGTATTACAAAACACCGTTTCTTAACATTTTTGTGAACAATTCGATGTCTACTTACATTTTTCTGTAATAATTCCCTAATAATGCATGTCATGTATTGCATATTTATAAACTGTAAGCTTCATCACTAAACATTTCATTGTAATTTTATAATACGTAAACTGTATAAATCATACAGTGTGGCAGACTTAACTATGTCTGTAATCTTAAACTGGGTACGCCACGAAAGAAATTTCCACTGCCATCTAGCGGGACGCCCAGCTAATAACAACAATTTACGGGTCTCGGCTAATGGCCACGAGTTGGATTTTATAGCCTTTTGTCGATAATTTTCACGACAATTTGACTAAAAAATTGCGGAGTAATTCGACCTGCAGCCATGATTTCATATTCTGGGTATCAGGTGGTGAATCAGAACTTACTTCAGATAATTATTGTACTAAATTTGAGGCAGCACCATCTATAGGTCAGAATGAAAAATAGAATAAAATGTGAAAGTAGAAACAGGAGTTCATAGAAACACATTGTTCTATTTGCTTTGCCGCAACAGTTAGATTGTCAATCGTTGTCTGTGTAATTTCTTAAGGCGTAAGAGAGTCCTCAAAGTCCTTGAGTTTGAAAACAAACGAGAAGGCGGTGGAATTCACAAACACCTTCAGTTGTTATCAGCTGGAATATGATAAAGTGGTTAAATGTATGGTTGCTTATTTGTAAGATAATGTAAAATTAATGGTGAAAGTCATTAGCGGATGCCGCTGATGTGCTGTGCATTAATTGAATTGTTAATTTACATGAAAGAAATTAATGGTTAAAGTAATAGATGGCGCTGATCTCTTGCGTACTCTTACTTTGCAAATTTAATTAGAAAGAGAGAGAGAGAGAGAGAGAGAGAGAGAGAGAGAGAGTTACATTTCTTCAGCATTTAACATAGTTTGCACTAGCGATATAAAAAATAGAGTTGCAGTGTGACAAGTGCGAAAAAATATATAAAACTATTATTTTACGTCAGACTATCAAATAGAACTTAAGACATCTTAAGGCAAGACTCATGATGGCTGTGGCAGGACTGGAATCAGTCAAGGCAATCGAATTGCTGAATCAGCGAGGCGCTAGCTATATATCAGGATTATTCAGTCTCCCTTTACGAGGTTCAGTGGGAATCGAACCCACTAATCACGCACACAGTCACTGACCACCCTCGGCATCATTCCTTGGTTTAGTCGCTAAGAGTCTTCAAATGATACTATTACAGTGATGATGAATCATGAATAATGATGGCTAATCGCGTATTTTGAGTACATATTCACTCCATGTCAGTTTAAGACAATTAATTAAATTAAGTCAAGTTTCATTTAACTTTAAAATTAAATTTAATTAAAAAATTCACTTTGTTATCAATTGCCAACGGCTACAAATATGGGTCATTTCTAACGATAACCTCTGTGAATCATAATCATATCAATCAAACTCTCATAACCCACTTCTCGATCAGGTCAAATACTGCAGTAAAAGACTTTACGACTCTTTTACGTTCCATATTCAATGAATTTTGATATAAAGGAATCTTGCGCAACTCTCAGTAAATTTCTGAGAGGTATGAGTTTGCTACGGTGGCGTATCCAATAACACTAGAACGTTGATTTGCATTTCACTTTTAGCATTGTTTACAAGGTGTGTGGCGTAGAAATTTTGGTTTCTTATAATAGCAATCTGCAAAAGATTTTTCAGTATGGTGTCAGTTTCTCTTGCGTAATTACCCAGGGTACCCTAAAGAACTGCCACCTAATAATGGCTGCTCTTTATTTCACAGTGATAAGTCCGTTTAAAAAACAATAAGACATCCATTCAGGAGCAACTTGAAATTGGTAAAATCGTTTCCGGGAAAAAGTTGAAGAAGAGTTCCATACTAAGCATGTTTAACTTCATGTTTGCGCAAGAAACGGTTTTCACTTCTAGAGAAAATTATTCTCCTAAACCTGTTTTTGCTTTGCGTTACGGGATACAATTTATTTTTGCAGTCTTCGAAAAACAAGACATTTAGGAAGCTTAAACTTTTTCAAACGTAGGTCTTCTTGTATATACTAAATGTGAAAGCCTAAACTATGTAGTGCACGACTGGGAAAATGACTTATTTAATGTGTGATGGTAGGCCTATTATTTTGTAACACCCGAAAGATAATCAGAACCCAGAAAAAAACCTCGAACAAGGACAATGACATTGAATCAATAGTTTGGGTAGAACATTTTCGAAGTTTACCGAATAGTAGCGATAGACATTGGAGAAAAACTAAAAAATTGTTCGCGTATATTGAAGAAAATTACACTATTATTTCTCAGCTAGATTACAGAATAGCTGCTACGGAAATCCTGGTAGCCATTAAACAGTTAAAAAATAACAAAGCTGCTAGTACAGACGGCTTAATAAACGAAACGCACAACGCTTATGGTTCTAGTTTTGGTTATGATTCCTTGTCTTCGTAAATTATTCAATTTGCTCTTTTCTGGTTCCTGCTATCCTACCCAGTGGAAGGAAAGCTACATCTTCCAAATATACAAAAGTGGAAGTGCAACAGACCCAAACAATTATAGAGGAATCGCCATTTCACTTAGCTGCGAAAATTCTGAATAATTATGTTACAAAAATTTCTGAGTGATAATAAAATTCTGCATGAGAGACAAATAGGATTTTAAAAAGGCTGTCGTACCAGTGACCACATTTTTACGTTAAAAACACTTACCGATAAATTTTTGAAACGAAATCATGAACTTTATTGTTATTTCGTTGATTTTGCGCAAACCCTTTGATTCAGTTTGGCGAATAGGATTGTACTATAAATTGTTAAAAAATAATATAGGTGGTTATTTTCTTAGGATTTTGCAAAAACTAATTACTCCGTTTAACTCGCTGACGGATTAACAGAAGATATACCATCCTCCTTAGGTGTTAAGCAAGGATGTACGTTGAGCACAGCTCTCTTTTCCTACTATATCAATGAGTTGCCAACAGTTTTCACATCTAATGGATACTATCCGTCAGTCTAGGCAATTTTGAAACCAACTGTCTTCTCTATGCAGATGATATGGTCTTACTTTCTTGATCCCAGTCAGGATTGCAACAGTGCCTTAATAATGCCTTAAGACAGAAATTGTTGTTTTTAACAAAGCAGGCAGAATTCTAAAAGACTTAAACTTTACCTATGGTCTGATAAGCTGAAAATAGTCCAATCCTATAAATACTTAGGAGTCGATTTTTTTACGGCTGGTGCTTTCAGGCAAAGCTGTACCAAACTAAAACACAAAGGCCTAAAAGCTTTTTACTGCATGGAAAACTACATCTCAAACTGCGCACACCCACATGCTATTATCAAATTATTTGAACATACTGTAGAACCTATCATGCTATACGGCTCTTGTATATGGGGACCTAGCATTATTAAAATTAAAACCAACTCCCCGTATATTCAAACTAAATTTGACAATGTGCCAAGCGGAGAGGCCAATATTAAATTATGCAGTTTTCTTTTCAATGTCAGTAACAAATCAAGCAAATATGCGACTAGGGCAGAAATGGCCGTTTCCCATTTTTTAAAAATAATTAAGGATACAATCCACTACTGAATACATGTTACTAGCCAATCTTATGATAGTTATGTCATATAGAAAAAATCAGAACTGATTATGCCCTATTTTGGAAAGAGGAAATCCGTAGTGCTAACAAACCTGATGGACAAAACAAACTGTGAACGTATCGAACCTTCAAGAAACAATTTCAACTAGAAAACCATTTATTTTCTGATTGTTCCAAACATGCTGTAACAAAATTTACGAAACTGAGAATCAAATCTCATACTTTGGTTATTGAAAGAGGGATGTACGTTAACTTAGAAAAATCCCACTGAGAATCGTCTATACTCATACTATTCAAAGAAACGCAATGGAAGACGAATTGCTATTTGTTATAAAATGCCCACATTACAATGATCTTAACTAAAATTATGTAATCGCATCAATGTAATTATACCAGAATTTTTCCTTATAAGCGATGCTGATAAACTTTTATTCCTGATGAGAAATAGTGATTTAGAAGTAATTAAGGCATTTATTGATTATGCTGAAAAATCGTTTTAAAGACATGATGAAAAACACACTATGTAATTATTATATCTTTGAAAATGAGGCCTAATGAATGGCAATTTTTTTTAAATACTAATCATTAAACTTTTCTTTAAATAACTAATATAACTTACAGGAACATTTATTAATATTTGTTTTATTAGTAATTATTTTGTTTGTATATCAAAATTGAAATTGCATGTATGTCTTGTTTTTACTTGTACTTTATGTATTTTTGACACTAATAAATAAATATCTTAGATATAAATATCTAACGCAAGGTTCTGGGTTCAAGTCCTGGTTGGCTAACAGTTTTTAGAGCATCTTTTTTCAATTAACTAATCGCTAGGTTAGATGTTGTAAGAGCATGATGTCTTTCTTATCATGTCTGGTGTGTGCAGTAATTATTCGGTTAGACTATTAAAAGAGTTGCATACATTGTAATTATAATAATAGTAAAAAATTAAAACTTTGAAGTTGTAATATGATATAAAAATATGTAAATGAATGTACGCCCCAGCAATGTACAGAATCACACTTACAAAATGTCTCATACCACAGAAATATCTATCCTATGGTGACATTAAGTACTGTACTTTAAAACTTATCTCAAATCAATGTTAATAAACTAACTTAAGTAGTGAAAATTTCACTGCTAAATCAAACATATGAATTTTCGCTTCGCAAAGAATCTTTCTGACTCTCATCTCACATTCAGATTATCTTCATTTGTCGTTAGCCCTTGATTCAGGGAGTCTCTGCTCGAATTCATCCAGTCTTTGATTCACAGTAAACTTGTGCAAATATTTCACAATATTTGCCGCTCTGCTGTTGAATTAAATGCATGGAAGCGAAAAGCACTTGTCCGTCGTTCAGAGACGTTCTTGTGTTTCGCAAATTATGAGAATCTGGTTTAAGAGCTGCGTGGGCGTTGCATAACCTTTGAAACTGCAAAAAGCAGTATGAAAATTTATATTTTCACATCAAACAATGGGTTGCATATATTGTGAACCATATATTGTGGTTTAAGTGTTAAAGTCAATATCTAAAATTAGCTGACAATCTTTCCAAAATTAGCTGACAACTTACGATATCATTAATTATTAATTATGACTGTGATTGCCAGAGTTCTTTTTATAAACCATTGCGGTTTATTTTAATCCTGGTCTGTCACACTGGGCTTGTGGCTTAGGTGGTGGAGCATGAGAGTACTAATCCAAGGTGTCGGATTCAAGCCCCAACTAGTCCGCAATTTTTCAGTGTCTCCTTTTTCCAAACCATTAGCCGCAGTGGGTAATAATTGGTAAAATAAACTGCAATGGTTTATAAAAATTTTGGCAATCACAGTCATAATTAGTTAATAAAACAGGATAACAATTAGAAATTGACTGCCTAATAATCATAATAAGTAAGAGACCATTGCGTCTATACAGTGAAATCCCAAATGAGTTGCGCAAAACAGGATGTGACGCAGAACATTTTCTGATAAAACCAAATGAGATTCCCAATAATAATGCGCTGCTGTTTGATTTTCACAAAATATTTTCAGCTATTTCCCAAACTGCCTGTATAGAAGCTTCACGGATTTTGTGTTTGCTCAAGGAATGTTATACGTTGTGATGTGATGGTGTGTAGCTAGTAGCCTACCCTATAATAGTCAAATGTCAATTCTGGAAAATTCAACAACAATCTAAACTTAAATATTGATACATCTACGTCATTATAACTAGATTTTTTTATAATTAATCGGTTTAATTAATTTTGTATTATTATGTTATTCTAGAATTACTGTAAAACTTATGAGATGTGCCACACCGTTTTGACTGAAAAACTTGATTATACGGTAATCAAAACTCGAAATCCTTAAGATCTGTAATACGAATTCATTGTTTAAATTTCTGCTTCTGATATTCGCTACTATTTTAATGTGTCAACTAATAATCAGTTAACAAGTTTTTTGTTCGTTTTATAGCATAAAATGCTAACAATCAATTTTAAATGCGCAATAGGCAACACGTTTGTCTTACGTATTGTTATTTTTGAAGAACAGGCAATTTTAAAGCATGTCTCCAAAAACTTTCCACGCACTTAGATTGCCTAAAACAAAAGAGTGTCCAAATGCATTTCTGATTTAAGTAATGTAACTGTACTGAAACATTTTTGAGACATACTTTAAAATTACCTTTTCCTCCAAAATAACAATACGTAAGACAAATGTGTTGCCTCTTGCGCATTTAAAACTGGCTGTCAGTTGCATTTTGTCAAACCAGGTCGAATGTGCATAGAACGAAGTTAGGGCTAAGGCTAGAATTAGATTAAATGAACACTAGTGTTGATTTTGAACATCAATACGTTGTTTTTATATTACGCTAATAACGAGTTGATGTGCATTTTTTTATGAAGATCAGTAAACAATCGCACGTCGGTTTTAGATGACGCGGCGATAAAGCGTACCAACGCACCCCCAACGCTTTCAAACCATTTCTGTCCAAGCTGCATTTTTACACATTCGGCTCACTGAAGACTGATATGTACATCGCTGTGGCCTATTACTATTGCATAGCATAGAACTAAAATGTCACGTAATAATTTTCAAAGGGCCCCCTCTTTGTAATCAGACACTAGACACGCCGATTCCACTTGAAGTTTCATATCATATCAAAGGTTTCCTCCGCTAAAAGTGCCGCATTCATTTCATTTTTACTAAAGATAATTGAGGCCATGTTTGCGAAGAGAAACTTCACACAACGAAAAATTAATAATTCAATAAACAGCTGAGAGGTTTTACTTCTGAATGCAGGAGAAAAGGAAGCATGGGACTGTGATGGCTGCATAATGGTATGAAAAGAGTTCTTCTTGAAATAAAATCAATGTGGATATTTTACACGAGCAGTGTCAGCAATATTATAATATGTAAGAGGTCTAGGCAATATTTGCTTCCCTGGTAAAATGTTTTAAAGGAAATCAGGATGATTTTTGTGACCATCATTTTTGATCTATATCATTTTTAACTACACTAATTACCATAGTGTTACTGATAATTAAATATTGATGTATAAAAACTTAATTTAACGATGACGTAATAGTTGCGCAAAACTTTCTACAACAGTATAGCGTCAGATCATGCCTGCATAAAGAGGAAGAGCTGTCAGCATCCTGCCAATATAGAGCACCCTCGCGTTTACAAGGAGGCACATCTAATCATCATCCTCATTTTCCTATTACGTCTATTGTAGACATTAGGCAGACAGAACTCTAAAATAAAAGAAATCTGCCCTCAAGTCAGATAAACACAGCATTAATTCAGCAAAAAACTAAACACTGCTATTATGGTCAGCGCCACTTTCAACTCAATCGCACATCTAATAGGAGGCATTAACTGCCACTGTAGCAGCATAAATCTTCTATGAGCTTTTGAAAGAGGTAGACGTTTCTTATCCCCAAAGATTATATCATTGATAACGGTCGGGTAAAATGCCCTTTCCAAAGGTGGTACAACAAGCTTTTAGCAACAGATTTCTTGTGAGTCTGTTGAATAATAATGACTTGTGTCAGCCATGACAACCATTCACTCTATGTGTCGTCCAAAACCGTTTGCTTAACCTTAGCAACATCGCCGCTATGCCGTAACTAGATAGGTGTCCTAATTCATACGAATCTTCTGCCGCCAATGTTCAATCAGGACAGCGCAGCACCTGCACACAAACAAGCAGTATTGCACCCACCGCTAAAATCGGCAGGTCTTCTGGATTCAGAATAATCCCAAAATAAAGCTCTAAAACGTATTATGAAATTTTAGTAACGTTCGTAGTGGATAACTAGAAAGGAAAGTGGACTGGTTTTGATAAAGAACAATACGTTTTCCTTCTGTACTGTTATTTTACTTTTACTTTTCTAGTATCCGTCTTCTCCAGTAATAACTAGGCTATTCTGCCAACGATTAGTTGTTGCAAGCTCGAAAAATTGCACGATGTTGACAGTCAGTTTACTATGGCGTGTTTAGACAAAATACTTGAGTATAAACAAAATGTAATGTGTTTGTAGATCTTGTGTACATTTCTAGTGGCAGATATAGCAACTTATGATGTCTGCTTGTCAAACTGTGATAAACTGCTTAATGTCTTTTAATTCTGTGTCAAATTCGCGCGGGTTTACGAAATTTCTAAATGGAGATGAGATTCCAATAAATTTATGGTATAAATTTATAACACACAGTTAGACGTCATCTTTACGAAAGTAACAAAAATGAAAGATGAAGGCAAAATTGTATTTCAACGTTATAGTAAAGCGCAAACATCAAGCATCTTCCACTCTTCGAAATGCTTCATTAAAACGTCTCCTACGCTGACTTATATTATCTACCTGCCAGGTAAGATCGTAATTACCGTAATTTTGTAGTGACGTCACAAACTCATGATTCTGAGGAATTGCTATTCTATGTTTTCCTCTTCTGAAAGCGAAGCAGTTTGGCCGGATGTGCCTAGGCTTTGAATGGTGACCATTTGCACGCTCAAACATGCGTCTTCATGGGAATAAATACAATATACACAGCTGGAAAATTACACCACAAACATCTAGACTAAATCTTGTTAATCAATGGATTATTAAATGAACAGAAAATAGAGTGAGTGTCTTCATAGACTGTGTCTGCACTTGGCTCTTGCAGCGAAAAATAACTTCTGGCTTTTAAAGGCAACAGCACGCAAGCAGACAGTAATTAATTCACATTCTAATCAACTATACTGCCTATTAAACGTGCGTATCAATTAAAACTTACTTGCAGATACCGGGCCAAAAATTAATAATTATCAAACGCCTCACAGATCTACACATTAATCCCATTTGGAGTCAGTTCTGAGGCTGACAAAATATCCCCGTCTGAATATTATTACTCGCACATCACTTAGACTAAACCGTTCACTCTGTCGGGGAAATACCAGTAATACTAAACAGTTTAACTGAACTCAGACATTCAACCTCCGGCATGAAAAGCAATGACAGATCTCTGACCTAATCTCAAGCTCTTAATTGGTTATATTTTTTATAACGTATAATTACTCTGAGATGCATTGTTACTCTGCACATAGGCCTTACAACAATGTAAGGTTTCTGAACTGTGTTCTTGAACATGTTCTGTGGTACTGTGCTTGTATCATGCGCTACTGTTTTGAGTCATTTCCTTTCTGCACTTTTAATGTCTGTGTCATGCTGTATCCTGTTCGTAATCGTGATATTTAGCATTTTCTGTGCATTATTACGCTGTTTCGTGCTCTTAATCATAGTTCTCACATTATCTATGCGCTCATCATGCTCTGTAGTGTTCTTATTCATGGTCTCTACAATCATCTATGCATTTATCATGATGTGTTGTGTTCTTAATCGTGGTCTCTGGCATCTTCTGTGCGTTTATCACATGCTGTGTTGTGCTCTTGACCATGGTCTTTAGCATCTTCTGTACGTTTATCATGCTGTTTCGTGTTCTTATTCATGGTCTCTACCATCATCTGTGCATTTATCATGATGTGTTGTGTTCTTAATCGTGGTCTCTGGCATCTTCTGTGCGTTTATCACATGCTGTGTTGTGCTCTTGACCATGGTCTCTAGCATCTTCTGTACGTTTATCATGCTGTTTCGTGTTCTTATTCATGGTCTCTACAATCATATATGCATTTATCATGATGTAATGTGTTCTTAATCATGGTATCTGGCATCTTCTGTGCGTTTATCATGCTGTGTTGTGCTCTTGACCATGGTCTCTAGCATCTTCTGTACGTTTATCATGCTGTTTCGTGTTCTTATTCATGGTCTCTACAATCATCTGTGCATTTATCATGATGTATTATGTTCTTAACCATGATCTCTAGCATCTTCTGTACGTTTATCATGTTGTTTCGTGTTCCTAATCATGGTCTCTAACATTATCTATGCATTTGTCATGCGTTGTATCGTAGTCTTAATTATCTGTGCTTGCTTTCTGTTACAGGTAAGTTACAATGAGCATTTGGAGAGACTAATTTGGGCAGTACTACCGTTGGTAATCACCTGCAATCAACTCACTTGAAGAATCGAGGAAGACGGAAGGAAAGAGCAGTGCCGTCTACCTGTCGAATCAAATGAAGTGTGCACGTGACATGGTTTCCATGACATGTTTTGTTCTAAGTTTTCGCATAAAACCGGAAAGACAACTAGGAAATTCGAACAGGAAGTTCACCAAACGGTGACAGGCTAATGTTAATTAAATAATTAATATGCACTTGCTTGACGTGCTGTAGTTAGTTTCTAGCATTTTTTACCGTTATAGTTAATCTCTGTAATCAATTTCGGTTATATGGGTGTTTACATACAAGCTTCGAGGCTACAGCTTCAACTTCGGTACCGTTTTCGTCGAACTATGAGTCAAACAAAAGATCTTGACCTAGTGTCGTTTCATTGATGGTCTATTTTTTCAATCGGACTTGCCGGGAGGAACGGGGGCGAAAAACCTCCAAAAATGGCCACTTTTTGCCCATTTTTCGCAAAATGTATACTGTTTATTTCTAAAGATTGGAAACGGGCCAGAGGCGGTCCATATAATGGTTGGATAGCCCTTTGAACGGTAAGTGTAATAGTACAAATTATTATCTTTTTTATATTTAATGGCAATAAGCCTTTTCACAATTTCGCTATGCGCATGCGCAGTTGCTGTAGGTCAAGGGTAACGTGTAACTACAACCGTCACGTTACTTAATTACGCATTAGTCTGTGCGTAGAGTGATTTACTAGCAGATTCTTGGTTGCCTTGGAACGAGAAAAAATGATCTAGGTAAGTTTCTAGTTAGCTGTTAAACTTGTTAAAACTGTTACTATTACAGTAGCACGGGCTGTGAGGCGTTGTGAAATGTACACAAATGCGTTGTCTGGCAGGCTTAACCTTTGACCTTTTCACGATCATCATCAATCGCTGGTGCTGTGAAAAGGCTTATTATTGGTGCAAAAGCAAAAGGTGAATTGAATAATAATTGATCTACTAAAGATGCAAAATTCTTAGGTTTTACATTTTACATCAAGCCAGAGGGTGCCAAACAATTAATTACGCATACTTAAAACAATAAGACTGGAATAATTAAACGACTAAAGCACCTATTAATAACAGGAAAGTATCCATTATAAATGATTAAAGTCGCCGTTACAGCTACAGTTAAAAACCAAGTAAAAAGTTTTAGAGGAGGATCAGCTTGCTCTGTCACGTCAATGGAAGGTGTTTTAAAAATGTTTTGAATTATGCAGAGTGTTCCATTCAGAAGTTCTATTTAGATGAAGTTGAGCTTTGGCTTCCTCTTACCTAAAGCTTGTCGTTCCGCTTTCTGTAGCCATTCCACCAGGTGCATTTCCCTTTCAATTTCGCTCTAATGACGTTGATAAATTACAACGTTCTGCTTAAAGCTTTTCAGTCTCAGTTTTAAAACCAACAAAAGAGGTCTCAGGAGGCAGACATATTCACTCGAGTTTACTTCAACACAAGATTAATTTCACTTGACGACTGTCCATTGAGAAAGACAATAGACGATGAGTGAGATCATAGTCTTCTGTACATTTTCTCTTTGAAGAAAAACTTAGAAAGTCTGTCACGACTTTGCACAAAGTTGGTTTGTTTGACGGTGTAGGTGAAAGATTCAAGTCGTGCCAAAATGGCGTAGGATGCATGTCTGGACACGCCCTATGAGGCAAGAGGGAGAGAACTGGTTAATTGGACCTGGCTGTTCGCGCAGAAAATTCAGGCAGCAATTAGCCATTTAGCTTTGAAGTACTAGAGAATTTCTTCTTTCAGCTTCCCGGGATGCTGAGGCTGATTGGTAGGCCTACTGATGCTAAGTTGGTACAAATAAATGAGAATTTTCAAAAGCGTGAAGAATCGCATGGTCTCCAGCAGAGCACATACGAAATAGAAAATTTTTGTTTTTACAAATGAGGAGCTATGTCTTCAAATGGTGTAGGTCAGTGGACCACCAGGCAAGAGGTCATGTGTCCAAGGACCACTAGACAAAGGACCAAAGGCCAAAGATTTACCTAAAAAACGAATGACCATTGATGAATCATGCAATAGATAAAAAATACCAGGCTACCCAAAATATTAATCGAATAACTGGAGGTCAAGTGCTTCTTAGTTGCCTACTATCTCAAAGTCTGTTCAGTGGTAACCATTAGGCAATGTTGCTATACATACATTTTAAAGTATTCGCTAGATCTAGGTTACCCAAACAAATGTGCCATCAAAGTCAAAAAAAGAAAGTTTCCAAGGGCATTGCCTGCAAGGGACTGCAAATTTATTCAGGGAGTTGAACTACGTCGGACGAGGTTTCACCATAGTTCCCTTCCTTCTGTCTCGGATGTGTCAGTGGGGCAATCTCAATCTCAATGCCAGTCTTGAAAGGAATACCTTGAACCTAAGATCTGGATAGTTCATAGCAAACAGGGCCACAATAAATATGCAAGTAAAGAGCTATTTTAATAGATGAGTAAATTCTGAAATAGAAACGTATTCTTAGCGTTAAAGTCAGCCCTTGTTTTTTGTCGTGTCTCTACAAAACACTTAGTAACCGTACGAAAGTATAGTTGCTATGTACTTTACAAGAGCAAATTGAAGTTACGTTTAAATCCAGCAGATGGTTCTATCTGACGAAGATCTGGTCTTGTCAACAGAAAAAAACCCGAAGCAAAATGGCTGCTTCCACGTGCTACAATCGGAGTTAGAAAATAGAAGTTTTTTTACAATTTCTGCTTTGAAGCATCATAACGTAGTTTTAACTATGCCGAGTTATGGACGGTTTTGGTTTGCAAGCACACTAATAATAATAATTTTATTGCCTAAAATTCATATAAAAATGCTCTTTGGCGTACAAACACTTTTAAATTTACAAGAAATTTACGAAAAATATTTTAAAGACATCAATAACGTATAAACTTAACAGACTAAGAACAGCAACAATAATTTGGTAATTTTTGACCTCATCTGAAAGAGCATTCCATAAACGAGGGGCAGCACTACAAAAAGATCAATCACCAGCTGAAACAAGACGAGTGCCAGGTTGTACTAAAGTGTGTTTGTTGGTTTGTTCGTTAACAAATTATTTTGTCGTAGTTGTTAATTACGACTGATGAGTATTATTTATCATTTTAATGTCTTGTGCAATATTTTCAGTTTGCTAAACGTTTCACAAGTTATAGGAACAGATCAAACATTTCAGACGGATATTGTTATAACTCTTGTTTGTTCTGATGCTGCTAACGATCTGTAATTTAATGTTAATCGCTCTGCAATTCTGTTTTTCCCTTTGTTGTTGTTTGTGTTTTTAAACAATGGGTCCTTTGTTAAATGTAAAATTTGCCAGTGGACTCTGTAGCTGAAATATTTGTGCAATAAAACTGAATTGAACTGAAATGCTTGTTATCTAATATTGGAATTAATCTATATCGTGCTCGAAACTTGAGATGTCATTTAATTTTTATTTCAAGTGTGAGGGTCTATCTTGTTAGTTAACATGAAAGGCAGTACGATAGTTGTATCCCTAGTTTCACCGAGTATTCCTAGTATCTATAGATTTGTTAAAGAATAAATTCTAGGAAAATTTTTCTTCCGAATTCCATGGCATCTGATAGGAAAATGGAATTAACTGCAAGGAACGAATCAGTAAAGCAAGTAATAGATGAATTTTACCTTGGATAAAAAATGTGGTGAAAATACAAATAAACGTACTGGGGGATGTTTCAAGGAAACTTGTCAGTAAAACATTTCGGTGTTCGTTTTTGAACCCATAAGCGTTTACAGGTATGTACTGTGTTGTCACTGTAAAATCTTCGGTAAATTAAAAGTTACGTTAAAACTTGAATTTCTTATTTAGCTTGTCTTGCAAAAACTTTCGTGTTTTGGTAATTCAACAGCCACTATTCAAACTTGAAATTTTTTACGTTTCTAAGTAGTGAACACTCAAAATTACAAATTACTTCGTATGATTCCTTTTCTGGCCACAGTGTATTGGTACTGCAGAACACCTACCATACTTTACGTAGTCATAGTATCAAGTACATTAGGGTAACAGGTGTTCTAGCAGTCGTAAACTATTAATATTCTCCTACGCACGATAGATACGATGAGAACATCATTAATTGGAACTAGACTAATTTAAGTAGCTTATGAGTAGGTAACCTGTGCAATTCATGCAATCTACACAAGACAAGTCGTTGACCTTTTCTGCCTTCTCTAATGGTGAAAATTAATGATGATTCCCTGTGAACACCATATTTCTTGAAAGGTGAAACAGACAAGCGGGTAATCTGCAATTAAGAGGAGCAATGACGTCAAGTGCTGAAAAGTACACCCAAACCTTGCAGTATTCCTTCGGAACAGAAACGGCTATTACAAATGCCACGTTTCAGTGAATCTTCTTGGCCATGACAGCTAGACTTGCTATAGCACAAGTGGTTCCCAAAGTAGGGGTAAATTACCCCCCGGGGGTAATATGGTGTTTTTGGGGGTGGGGGTAACGGGCATCCCTCTGAAAATTTTTAAAACTTCGCTCGGAATGCATTTTACGTAGTTTTCTTCTTGAAGAGACAACAACACTTGAAAATTTATTTATGTCACGAGCAAACATAAATAATTTTGCTTGCTTGTGGCATATACGTGTGTTTACTTTTTGAGTTGGAGAAGTAGTACTAGGTGGGGGGTAATGGACACCACCGGTTTTCCCGATTTGGGTAACCGTCCGAGAAAGTTTGGGAGCCACTGTGCTATAGTATATATTCGCGATTCACCTGTATTTTTTTTAAATAATTTAGTTGGAAAAACTTAGAACAGCGACAGTATAAAATTCATCTTTATTCTTACATATTCAATGTTGAACTACCGTGAAACGTTTCTGGTATCGGTGTACAATCATTAGAAAAAAAAACAAAAAAAACAGAATTTACACGGAAAATTTTACTTAGCCAAAATACGCGAAAACTGTCAAGCCTTAAGCTGTTTCTGTAGATTTTGGTTAGGCAAAATTGGTTTTAGGTAAGGCTTAGTTGACTCACGATGGGTATGCTATTACCAAAGCGTTCCATAGAAGCTCGAGGTTGAATATGTAAAAATAAAGACGATTTTTATACTGCCGCTGTTTGTGACTCTTAATTTGCACCAGAACCGCAGTTTAGTTAGCTCATTCACGAAGTTTAGTTAGTTGACAAAAATAGTGAAGGATAAATAATAATTCTTTATGGGGACTTACATAAACAGCTTTTGTGCACAAAATTTTATATAACCTAATTGTGTATTTCTATATGGTTCGACATAGTTGCCAGTACAAGCCAATATCCAGCACTTAACTTTAGAGACTTGTTATTAGTTTGATGTTGGCGGCAGTACAGGAACCTGCGTTATTATCAAGGATAATTAAAAAAACGATATATAGGCAATTTTTTGCCGGCCAGATATCCATTTACTAGCAAAGCGTTTAGTTGTTTTCAACATTGATCGCTATGCACATAGCTAGAGCTGGCTTTAATCCTAATCATTAATTTGTTATCATCCTACGGTGATATTAAACTTTTCGCAAGATACATAACTGTAAAACACTCTACCCTCTAATATAAACATGTGTGAAGGTTACCAGGACACGCTGCTTAAGATGGCTAATTACGCAAGTACTTAGCTACGGCTATTGCCTCATGCGTTCAGCACAATTTTTCCTCAGGTGTAATCACGTCGAAGTGGTTAAAATCAGAAGCGTGTACAGGTGTTGCTATGTTATGAATGTCGCTAATATTAGTATTGATCTTTAGAAGTATAGGCTTTTTGAAGTTTCTACTTCTCACAAACTCAGCATTCTTCAGAACTGTAGTGTTTTTCAGCAGTTGTACACTTGCTGCACGTTATATCGAGTTTACAGCGTGTCATTTATGACACAAAGACATAGACACCATAGCAAGTTTATGGAATCTGGTAAACTGTTGTTGAAGCAGCAGAAACAATGCAGGGATTACTGCAGATCCTTGAGGAACACCAGCATTGATTTCATACATATCAGAAGATTCTAATTAAAGATTCTAGTAATAATGGTTAGTGATTAAGGATAGCACTTCAGCAGTAGGAGAAGAAGACCATGACCATTCGATCATGGTACGTCACATCAGCAAGAAAATCATTTTCAAAGCAACGAGGGCACTCACTTAACATTATTCACACAAGATAAAACATTTGAAAGAAAGACGAAGCCTTCTGGGAAGTTAGACTTATTTCTATGCTCGTGGAAAATGTTAGAAGGATTTAGTAACAAAAGTGTGATAAGGTCCTCGTGTCATTAGTAAAATCACTTTGAAGTTATGATAATTTCAAGACATGGGCGCTTCCATTTTTAGCCTCCATGCTGCCACCAATAACGTGGTTCATCAACTGAAGGAAAGAAGCGCACTGTAGATTTCCGTCAAAAGAGTAATACGTTTTTACAAAAAAAGATACCTAATTTTTGTGATATTTCTGCATGAACATTAGGTAAGCTGCAGAAACCTGAATTACTTTAAGCAAGCGTGTACTTGCGGAAAGTCACGATGCACTTAGAAAAGTCAAGTCCACCAGTTACGTCATAATTTTCAAGTGATTGCCTGCTACCACTGCACCTGAAAATTTCTACACAGCGGTAGTATAACTTAACTTTGTGCTTTATAGACAGGTTGTTTTTGCAAATTTCTTTGTTATATTTTTCTAAGTTTAATTAATAACAGTAAAAAAAACAACATTCTAAGTGATTTGTCCTTTCCTTTAATACTTGGAAAGTATCGAGATTTTTGAGTATCAGCCTGAGACACTTGTAAAAGTCATTTTTCAAGTTGTTATTCAGTCATTTTGATATGTTTGAATTTAGACACACAGAAATATGTATAGGAACCAAATATCAATAATAAATATTTGCATTGCACACAACAGAAAAGTGTTTATTGAACTATAGAAACATGAATAGAAAACTCCTGCACTGAACATTGAGCAAAACTAGAATTTAAAAACATTCAGTAAAACCTGTTTCACAGCCGGAAAACAGGTATTGAATTTGACCTATGCAGACTTGCACAAGCTTCGCAACAACCATTAATTTAAGATAGGGAGGGGAGAGGATCAGTGTGTATGTAGTCGCTCGACCATGCAATTATATTGAAGGTAAGTCAGCTAGTAGAATGTAACAAGATTAGCACATACATGGCAACACCTAACTACAATGTACAAATACCAACTTCCACAACACTAGGACCACTTCCCGAACTTTACACAAAAACGAAGGCACGTCAGCAAGTATCGAATTGTAGTAAAATGCGAAGGCCCGGTTTGGCAGATCATAAAGCAAATACCCCAGCATCGACGCCTATGTGGTAATACTGCACCGCCTTCATAAATTTACATTATTTAATTTTTCTGTAATCTCTTCTGCTCTCTGTATTCTGCTATTTCTTCTCTTTTTATACATCATTTAATTCGCTACGGGGGTTATTTTCATAAAACATGCCAGAGCGTGACAAGAATTTTAGTTTTATTACCTGTCTCATCACATGAAAACACTTTGTCGAGCTGCTATATAGCTAAACAGTGCAATATTATATACCCACAGCTCAATTTACATAAAGCTTCAAATGAAATATAGCGACAGGAGCAAATTTTGTAAACGAAATTGCGGCCGTGATGTTTCTTCGAATACAATTTAGTAGAAATAACGAGAAAAAGTATTTTACTCTGGCAGTTCTACGAAGATTAAAAAAACACAGAATACTGGAAAATAAATTTCTGGCATTCTGTCAGCATTTGATTTAAATAAGTATTTATTATAACAACATACTGCATATAGTCCATGAAATAGCAGGCAAGCCTATTTAAAGCTGTTTGTTAATAAAGCATAAACAACAACAATGTAATTACAGTAAAAATGTTTTCTCAGTTTACAAGGTTAGTATTAATCTTTGGTAAACTACGTAAATTGAAATATATACATACTTTACAAACGCAATTAGTACAAATAGTTATAGTATATTTATATACAATATTAAATCAATCATCACTAAACCTCCCGCTTCGTTTAATAAATTCAATGATACTACATAACAGAATTTCATCTTCTGTAAGCCTGTCACTCCCATTTAATAACAAATCTACCGAAAGCTGGTAATCCTGAAGGACTGAATACAAAATAATATGCCTAATGTGGTCATATCTGCTACATTCCAAGAAATAGTGTTTTAACATCTTCAATTTGCTAACCACATACAGAACAGCCATTTAGATCACTTTTTAATTTGCTGCAATGCGTTCTTAGCCTTGACTGCATTATTTTACCAAGATCTAGAATCCACTGAAAATCTTTCAGATACTTATTCATTTGTAATGTCCTTCTTGAAACTGCCAAGAGTAACTCTGTCAGCATTTAAGGTCCCTACGCGAGCTAGTGCTGTTGTCTGATAGTGAAAATAGAAACGCACATTCCTTAGAGGAAATGAACAGTGAATAATTGAAATATTATAATTTAGCGGCTGAAATCAACCGTGGCAGTAAATTATGACATTTCAATTATACTGTTCTGTTCATTTCTTATGAGTAACGATACATTTCGTTTTTTACTATGAACGACAGCGCTACCTAGCGCAGCTTTCTTAAATGCTATGAAAACATCAGAAATTACGTTTTCCAGTATCCTGTAGATTAAGATTGCTTAGGTTTATTAGCATACAACAGCATAACAATACACGATTACAAACATAACAACATCTGTTGATATGTATGCTTGACCACAACAAAGTTACAAATTAGTGTATTAAAATAAAAACAAGCACACTAAAGTTAACTACTTAGACATGTTACAAAATTTAAAATAGATTGTGATGACATAATAATTTAAGCCTGACAACAATTAATTCCTATTGTTGATAGATATTATAGTTGACATTCCAATTGTACATAATTATGAAATTATTGTTTTGTATAAAATAAAAGGTATGTGTAGTTTAATTTAGGTTTCTAATAGTAAAACACTCAAATAGAAATTTACAAACGAGATTTACAATTTCAGTATCATTAGTCAATAGAAGAAATATTAATTTGTTCTGCTTTCCCATATTAGAGAAGTCTGGGCAATTAAAAGTTATTTATTTTACTGAAAAAGTCGGACCGTAGGTTGTTGTGTTTTGTACATCGTAGTAACACACGTGCTTCTTCTTCTACTGCAATTCTAGATTGCAATGTTGACAAATACGTTGCTGTAATGGTATCTTACGTGGTTTGAAATGTCTTCCTGTTTCTATATGTACAATTGTCTTTGTGATCTTTATAAGAATCAATTTCTTTCTCAAGCAAAAATATTTAAGCTCCAAAGTCTCATGTATGGTGCACGTGATTCAACATTTTTGATTTAACCCTTTTTATACTTTTTTGCTAAACCCAAAAACTTGTCGAATAAGAAATTCCGCGCAAAATATCAAGAAATTTCGTCAGCTGCAACTTGCCCGGTTTAAAGTTCTTGTTCTAGCTGCCGCGAAAAATATTGAATTTGGTATAACTGAAGCATTTCATAATTGGAAATAGGAACTATTGACAAAACTTCTATACTTCACTTTCAGTATATAAACCTATAATTTGTATACCCAAGCAAAGCTTACATACTTGTTAATTTAACCAACAACAATGACATTATTGCACTGAGCTTTTGTCATTTTTCCTATTTTAACTACAAAGGGTTTTAAGCTTCTTATAAATTTTCAGCGACTGAATAAACACAATTTGCGTTTTTTGCAACGCAGATTGTAACGCTACCAGTGCTTTGACGCTGTCTACAGAATTATTGATTAAATTTCACATTTTAGCAACAAATAAATAAGTTAGATAAAAAAGTTTTATAAATATTCGGGTATTTCCGATTTCAATTAACAACGATTTCAAAGACGTTTACTAAAAAACATTTGCTTTTGACCACCATTAGAAATTACGGTACAGAGACACAGGAACAATTAAATCCTCACCTGCGCATGCGCATTGACTGTGAGAGCTCATTAAGAATTAATTTATGTAAGCTTTTAAATGTCGCGCAAACACTTTTGGATGTATCCATCATTGTGCTGCTAAACTGAGGAATAATTTAGGTGTAATTTAATATCCATTAACCGCCGGCTCGTATATAATTATGGACATCTCGTTTAGAGAGTCTATAAATCGAATATTTAATGTACCGAGAATACGAAACCGGAAATCACTATATTTCTTTATTATGATAAATTATTAAGATTAATTAATTAACAATATAGCTCTTATTTTGCCCTGCTTTGTGCACTTACGATTTAAAAGAAAACGCTAATTCTGCCGCAGGTAATAATTTCAACATTGTTTTTTTAACTTCTCAAATGTTTAAGTTCGCCTAAATAAAGATCCAGGCTGTAATTTTTTCTTTGTTGTAACTGAAACAGTACAAAAGTGTAGCAATGTGTAAAAAATGACGGATTGGAACCGCATCAACTAAGCACTAATTCAGAAATAGCGATTTTTTGGGAGGGGGTTGCTGACAAATGACATTGAAAACTTGAAAAGGGGGAGGTTTTTAACTGGAAATTTAAATTCATTGGAGCCCGAATGTTGAGTGACAATATTATTTCCAGTGATTTTACGGAGTAACTTTACTGTTACGTCAATATTTAAAACTATCTAAAAACTCAGTAGGTGAACAGTAACGCGAACTAGAGCAGCATCACGGCAAAACAAACATGTTTATAGAGTTACTTTGCAAGCGAATAACTGAAAAAGTAACGAAATGTGATCTCTGGTGACCAACAAAATTAAAGAGGTGACGCAAACTGGCACAAACTCTAATAGGCTACAATTTAAAATCACTTAAATCAACACCACAAACTAATACCACTGAACTGAGAGGTACAGCACCTGATTTTTGTGCAATCCGTTTCCGAAATGCAGACGCAAGTGCCCGTCTAACTGGCGAATAGCGAAATGCAAGTAATAGCAAAGAACTAGTGGCGCGAACGCAAAATTGTGTTTGTGTGGTAATAATTCTTTCACATGTCATTTTTGAAAAAAATGGTATATTTCCTTTCAATATTTTAAAAAGTAGGTTGTTTTGACCTACAGTTTAATATTGAGTCCGGTTTTGCTTTAAACTCGCCCTGGTTTGCAAATATTCTATGATGTCGTGAATATTTTGCCATTTTACTTTTGCAAAATTCTCTCGTGAATTCCACGTAAATCCCAAGATTACAATTATTGCTTTACGATAATCGCGGCCAGTTTAACTCAAGTTTATTTTATTTATCACGCACATTCCCGATTAATTTTGTCATTTTGTCAATCGTAAAGTCAAATTTGAAAACATTTTCTCGTCTGTCCCGCGGCTTTGAAGAGTTGCGATTTTTTAATTGGATCTCAACTGTAGAAAAGCAAATTGTTCTTATTTAAATAAGGATTTATTCAAGATCGAATCATCACAAAAACAATCAGTTGTTTAAAATTGGCATTAAAAGGTACCAAATAACATGATAAGTGACTTTCGTGAAATGACAAAATGACCACGTAAAGGTTTTAAGATTATTCATAGAAAAAAGAACGAGCAGAAAGAGAAGTGAAAAGAAAGCAAACGAAAAGAGAGTAATTACAAGAAAACAAAAAAGTATTTGAAGAACTAACGGGCAGTACGTGAAAATTTGCACGAAAAAAGTTGCATAAGAACAAGAAAGAGAAGAAAATGGAAGGAGAGTGGCAGCAAGAAGAAACGAGTGAAGGGTAAAAGAAAAGAAAAAAGAGGAACAGATCGCCGTGACTCACTGCCTGTTTCCTTCATCTTCTTTGTTATACCGCCAACAGCGACCCTGATCAGCGACAATCATTGAAGTTTGATTCGTTCGCCTGGGCTGATGGCTTGATGACATCATTATCCTGTCAGCGTTCCACGTTGTTAATGAGATTTGTGAGCAACAACACGTCAGAAGTATCTCCCCGGAGCAGGCCTCTGATTAGTAGCCGAGGTCTGTCAGCCGTCACAAGCTTCGGATTATTAGGCAGTCTCGGACCATGTTGATATGAGCTTGGTAGCTTATTAGAGGGACTGTTCTGTAATCTATATTGGTTGGTAGATGTGTAATATTTACTACAAAATAACTAGCCGGTTATTTTACAACTATGCAAAAATACCGTGCCACGAAAATTTCCCATTTCAATTAACAACGATTTCAAAGACGTCTACTAAAAACACTTGCTTTTGACCACCTTTAGAAATTACGGTTCAGAGACGCAGAAACAATTAAATCCTCACCTGCGCATGCGCATTGACTGTGAGAGCTCATTAAGAATTAATTTATGTAAGCTTTTAAATGTCGCGCAAACACTTTTGGATGTATCCATCATTGTGCTGCTAAACTGAGGAATAATTTAGGTGTGAGAAGAAAATAAAATACAAATCATCATCTACATCATATCATTGACACCAGTAACAGCAGAACAACAACAACAACAACAACAACAACAACAACAACAACAACAACAACAACAACAGCGGCAGCAACAGCAACAACAACAACAAACAAACAACAACAATAAAATCTCATCTAGTTGACAACAATACTTTAACATTTAGATAGCTTACAGTACACAGCAAATACGATTGTATAGAAGGTAAACATATACAGCTTAATTAAACATCAAAAGCAATACAACAATCAGGCAGTGGACATCAAACATGTAAGCGTTCGCTTGGTGCATCTTAAGACACAAACTTATCGAAGTCCGCAGAGACTTCTGAGAAGCAGACGAAAAGATGAAGCAGAAATCCCACAGAGAAACGGTACCGTGAAAATAATTATGTGCGACGTCTAACTGAGAAGTAAAAAAACGTTGAAAAACAATAGATGTTCTTTTAAACAGTCTATTACTGATTGCTATATGCCTCGAGAACTATAATCACAGAAGATACGAAATTCAAGATGATGCAAAATAGCTTCATTTCTCCCAAATCTATGGAGGGATGAGCAGCTACTTCTTAGTTGTTTGTTTTCTTGCTAACTTTCTTTGTTAAGAGTTGTTTGATTGAGTGATCAATCAATGATCAGTTGGTTAGTTGGTTGGCTAGATAGTTGGATTGTTGGCTGACTGACTGTTTGGTAGTTAATTTATCACTTGACAGTCTGGTTGCTTAGTTGACTGGTTGGTTGACCGATCAGTCGATTACTCTGTTTGTATGTTTTTCATGGTTGTTTCTTGGTTGTTTTGTCCTTTATTTCTAAGACAGTGCTTTGTTGGTTGCCGCTGGTTGAATTGCTGCTTGTTTCGTTGGTTGAGTGGTTGGCTGGTTGAATTGTTGCCTGCTTGGTTGGTTGAATGGTTAACTGGGTTATAAGTGGGTGATTAGTTAGTGGTTTCTAATTCAGTTGAAATAACTTAGTTGCTAGTTTATTTCTAATCATTTTAGTCTTTCATTTCAATATCTTATGACGTTATTTGGGTACTGAAAGAAATAATACTAGAATAAAACTTCAACAAATATTTGTAAGTTAAATAGATACGTTTAGAATTTATAGTGATCATAAACTACACTCTTCGTGCAATATATCTGACTGTTTCTTAAGCGCTAACAGCTAATTTAGTTCTATGAGCTTATATAATGTAGTAATACAGCACTATAAAGTTAAACTATGCGTGTGCTCTATAATAAGCACATAATTAAGTTTATGATTGGACCCACAGAGAATATTAGATAACTTCAGCTGTTTTATAAGCGCCCTAACTTCAAGAAATTGGTCAGCCGTTGAAATTCTTGTGCATAATCAGCCGCTAGCGGCCTGTTATAATTATGCCAGGCTAATTATTTAACAAAATAAAAACTAAAAAATTTAGTAGTTCACAATAATCAGCCGACCTAAGAAGCAATGTAAAAAGTTTTCCCATGTTGTTACGATATTGCAGTAATTATTCATCTTAATGCACTTTTGAGGTGATAATGTTTTATGGTGATGAGTTTTAAATGATTAAATTTATAATAGGGAGTTGATAATGGGTTAAATAAAACGTTTATTTGTCTTTTTCAAAAGTTGTTAAATCTCAGCTCAAACTACTGGAGTTAAGTATGATTTCTGAAGTAAATGTTTTATACACCAACTGCGCGAGACGCAGTGTCTAAGACAATGCACTTTAAACCTTCTACGTAATAAACGTTGGTGATATATAAACGCAATAAACAAATTATAATTATAAAATATGCAGTTTAGAGACAATGCTAATAAATGAAATTATGGTCATCCTATTACGATGTATTTGTTAATACTATATAGTAGGTAAACACGGCAATGTGTAGACACTAATATAAGGCACATTTGTACAGTCAATATCGCGGACCAGCTTAAGTTTAAAAAATAAAAACTATTTTTATCAACGTCCCAGTTTGGTTCTGCTGTATGGTCCGACTTTACGACCTGCAAAGAACATTTACGACGACATTACACTGGTTAGTTTAAGTAGTTACAACTGCTTACCCAAGACGATCAAACCTCCCTGACTGGTCCCAGGCTGTTTTGGAACTCCAAGAATGGTTCAATCTTGATCAGTAACAATCAGTAGATATTATTATATATTATATCGCTATGCTGTCCACTTTACGATAATGAAGTGAGCAGTTTCTATAGTTTGTTGAAAAGGAATGGGCTTCGCATTGTGTGGGCTGAATACTGAACAAAAGAAAAACTCGAAATTTTTGGTTTTTGTCGATACAACTGTTAGAAAATTATTAAAAGAGATATTGAAAAAATAATTATAACTATCTGAAGTTTCTGAATATTTCGACAGTACAACAAAGTTGTCGAGAAGATATTTTTGGAAAACGTAGTCAGTTTTTGACAATCCTAAGTATTCTCTCAAACTTATTAACGATTATTATACTACAACAGGAAACCGGAACGACGTATTAGACGTCACAAGAAATCATTTAAATCACCCACGCAATGCTGCACCATGTTTTGATATGCTGACGGGTGGGTTGGTGGGATAATTTCAGTTCGAAACAGAAGACTGTGTGTAATTTTATACACTTAACATTTAGACAAATGATGCGACCATTAACAGTCAAAGAATGCGAAAAATCTGAACTATTTTTGATCCGCGAAATTGTTACGTCAACACCTGTTCACAAGCTAAAACATGCACAGCAAAAACAGTGGGAACAAACAGGCGAACAGAGAAACTTACGCGATCGTACCACGATAAAGCAAAATTTCTTTCTTTAGCAAAGTTTCTTGATTTTAAAATACAAAAATCGCTCTGTCTGATATGCACCGAAATTAAGCCCAGTCGAATTTCTGGCTAGAAATCGAGGAGTGAACATCGCAGTATCAATTAGAGTAGTGCTTTACAGTGCACATGCGCGGCTACATGAAGCCAGGTTAGGTAACGCTGATTAAGACGATGGCTTCGGATTTGATTTGCAGTGATGTTACTCATTAGCGAAACGCTGTCCGGATGCTTGTCTCCTTATTTGCATAACATTAGAGCGTATTGATACTTAATGATAAGCGTGTCTCTCGTCCATGCGCCGTCTCGTTAATGCTTTCCTTTTTGATATTGTCGTTGTTGTTCTCGGCGTTGTTTCGTTATCATCATTGTTATTGCTTTGACAGCAACGGCGATGTTGTTGTTGTCGTTGTCATCGTCACTGTTGCCTCTTGCTGTCACTGCCGTTGTGGTTGGTTGTGCTGGTAATATTTGAGGGTGGAGATTATGTAGTGATGGTTATGATGGTGGTGGAGGTGGTGGTGTTGGTGGTGGTTTTTAGGTATAGTGGTAGTCTTGAGATGGTGATGGTAGTTTTTAGGTGTTGGTGGTGGTTGAGCGTGGTGGTGGCAATGGTTGTATTAGTGATAATGGTGGTGTGGTGGTTGTGGCGTGGTGGTGGTGGTTTTTAGGTATAGTGGTAGTCTTTAGATTGTGGTAGTGGTGGTGTTGGTGGTGGTTTTTAGGTATAGTGGTAGTCTTTAGATGGTGATGGTAGTTTTTAGGTGTTGGTGGTGGTTGAGCGTGGTGGTGGCAATGGTTGTATTAGTGATAATGGTGGTGTGGTGGTTGTGGCGTGGTGGTTGTGGCGTGGTGGTGGTAATGGTGGTGGTGGTTTTTAGGTAATGGATGTGGTCTTTTGGTGGCAGTGGTAGATTTTAGGTGTTGATGGTAGTTGAACGTGGTAGTGGAAGTGGTGGTGTTGGTGATAATGGTGGTGTGGTGGTGGCGGCGTGATGGTGGTGATTCCAGATGTTGATGCTGGTAGTAGTGGTGATGGGGTGATGGGGTGATTATGGTGGTGGTAGATGAGGGTGGCGATGGTAGTGATGGCATTGAAGGTGTGTTTGTGATGGTGGTAGTGTGGTGGTGATGGCGATGCCAGGTGCTGGTGCTGGTGACAGTAGTGTTGTCCCACAATTGGAGTTATTGTCATTGGTTTATTTTCTTATATATTGCCTCAAGCAAGCCAAATGGCCACTGAAGGCAAGGGGCTACATTAAAATGGCGAATCTATAAACACATGTGCGAAAAAAGTGGAACTTTCTAATTAATTCGCCAGACGGAGGCAACCTTTTTAAATCTAGGGAAACAATTTTCTTGTCTAGAAATCCACAAATAAGAAGCCCGAATTTAAAAAGTGGTTTATAGGCAGCTGCTCTGCATGCAGAAATGTACAGAAAGGGAATACTGGGAGCTGTGCAACGCTATAATGTAAATCAATTACTAGGAGCAATTAGCACATTAATTATGATCTATTTAACTAATTAATAAAGCAAACATAGGTAGACCTCATCAGGTTAAAATAAATACCGTATCCGGTCGGGTACCATATGCCTATAAATTTTAAATACTCGACTACCAAAAAGATCTGTAATTAGATTATTAATGCAACCACAAAGAGTTTAATTCATATAAGGCCAAGATTTATAGAGCGCTGTTGCAAGGAGAAAGTCCAGCTACAATAAAAGTGCACATTACACCTCTTGAGCTTCCACTGAATAAAGCCGAAAAGCTCGTTGAGACGACCGCAAATAATTTACTTTTAAATAGATGAACTAAGTTTTTTATCGTCAGAGAGATCAAAGCATAAATAGCAGATGTGACAGTGACCACAGAGAACAAACTGCTAAACATTTGATATTTTCTTGTAGATTGATAAACGAAGATAATAGGGTGTCACAGCATAAGCAAATTTCATCTTTGAACTTGAGAGAAATATTAAGTTATTTTTATTATTTATTAGTACTCTTTATTGTTAAAGTGTTACATAAAATGTAAAAATAAAATTTACATCAAAACTCGTATGTAGCCAGTTTAGAAAAACTGATAAAAGCAATAGCTTCATACACTTAAAACTAAATTAAAACTATATACAAATGAATTGGAAAAATTACAAAATGCACCTAATGTAATACACAACGCAAAACATTAAGAATTGAATTAAAAATATACATGATTACAAATAGCAAAGAAATTTACAAAATGTACAAAATACACAACAGATTCACATTGAGAAATTCGTTTTGAATAAATAGTTTTGTAGAAGAAAGTGAAACGAGCATTCATGAATGTAAAATGTTCATAAACATTGTAAAGGAAATATTCGTGGAAAACCGATTAGAGTGCCGATAAATAATGTTGCAAATATTAGTCTTCCCTACAAATGGAGGGATTGTGAATAACTCCTTTTTCAAATAAAGGTTCGTTGTTATATTATTATTGTATAAGATTTATACAACTGTTAAACGTATAGCCCGACGATTTGAATAATCGCCATTTCAAGACTAGGAGCACTTAATTACAGGTGAGTTGCAGGAGCACTTAATTGCAACGGAATGTTCTTTAGTTGGGTTCGGTTGCGTATGCTCCGAGTAGGTAGCTGGCACCAAAAACCGTACAAAATCGGCCCAGGCCAAATGACGTCAAAATGGCCGCCAAATATGCCTACTCCTGACCGACATTGAATAAAAATCACACTTATTGTGCAAAAAACAGGGTTTGTGTGAAACAAAAATCCCGTCTTGCGCCACAAACACCTATTAACCATATTAGCATCAGCCATTGCTAAATCCGTTTTTCATCGGGCCTCTTAGTTGTGGAATTCTTTATCAGAAAACCGCTTCCCTATTAACTAGACATCGCCTGATTCAAAAAGAATGTTAATAGGTACCTTCTACCACTAGGAAATTTGTTACTATAAATCTGTTTTTTATTTCTATTCATGTTTCCACCCTTTTATATTTTTATTGAGGCCCATTATTGTGGCCACTGTTAATCGGTTTCTTCTCTAAGCACCACTTCTGGATAAAAAAATAATATAATAATAATAATAATATTCATTGCAATTATTGTACACAAACTGTACTGTACAAAATGCATATACATAAAAAATTTTTGTGTACAAACAGTCAGAGAACTGATGAAAGCAACAGTGTCTACTAAATCTAATGTGTTTTGATATAATAATGCTACAGGCTTTAATAATTTTTATTGGTATGTTCAACGGCCTCACGGCCCCTAACCGCCCCAAAGGTTAATAATAACCTTTATTTAAATCGGTTCTAACCTTGACAGACAACGCATTATTATTATCATTACCCAGCCTTTAACTGAAATATTACGCGTATAGCAGTTACTATTTTTTGAGGCTTTGGACTGACTCGGCCGCGTTTTGGCATTCACGCTTCTTAGACGGAAAGCAGACGCGTTACGTATTACGGTATCGCGGTGTACTGTCGAATCTTGACTGAGGCATTATGACTTTAGTTATTGAAACAGAAGACAAAAACTTGATTGTAGACAAAGAAGAGGAAGACTTGATGCTGGTATACTTTACTTTGAGCGCTTGGCTACCTAAATGACCTTAGCAACCAGGCCACGTCTGTCGTTGGTGAGATGCATCAATGTCGACAGTTTACTACTGGCCTCAACTTTTAATAGACATTTTAGCTATTTTGTTTGGCTTTTGACATGAGCTACCTAGCTTTTGTACATTTCAGTCTAAATAAAAAAGTTTCTATTGAATTCGCTAGAAACAAACTATAGTTAAAAGATTTTTGAAACCAAGTGTGCTTGGTTCAAATCCAGTTAAGCCGGGGTTTTTTCACATTTCTCCTACGGATCACCTAAGTTCAGTTTCAAAATTCTAATAACTGTTGGTTTATTGCATTAAGCATGCAAGTGTTTACACATGTGCTGATGGAAGCAATACTACTGCTGTGCCGATGGAGACGACGGCGACGATGATACTTATGATTATGTTAATGAGGTTGATGATGATGGTGGTGATGATGACGATGCTAGTGGTCATAGTGGCAAGAAAAACCTCCTCCCTGTTTTTGATACCGGTTTTCTTATTTTGCTGGTGAATAAGAAATACATGATAACAGAATTTCTGAATTCTCTGTCATTCATAGTCACCTTATTAGTCGATCATATCATCAGTGTTTTTATTTAGTCTTTTTGTGCCGCTGCTGATATCAATCTTTTCTCTGTTTTTCCTTTTGTCACTGCTGCTGATGAGAAACAAAAAATAATAAGAGTACTTGAGGTGATTTGCCTCGTTATGGTTTGAACCAGTCAATCATTTTATCATCTACCCCTAAGCAATGAAATTATATGCAGCGATGTGAAAAAATGAAGCGAGAATGCCAAACAAAATTATACCCCTAAAATTGTAGGGCTAATGAGGCTTATCTCGCTGCAGGGGCCACTTTAGGACCACTTTTCGCAATGAAGTATAATAGTGATAAGACTTTTAGCTACCTAAATAAATTGAGGCTGAGCATTATTTTATTGCAAATTTAATTATCGATTTGAATTTTATTACGAGCAATTGGCTATTTTGATCAACGTAGTAAGTAAAGCGCGTTCAACTGCAGTGGCTTGAAGAACAATCTCTATATTGACGTACTAGCCCCACCTGCCGGCAAGATTTAAAAGTAATCAAGTAATTAAAAGTAATGCCGAACTGCCTGGTTGAAATAATTCTGCAAAACTTTGTTTTCGTATCTAGCGGAATTTGCTTCAACGCCAGCTAGACAAAACTGAAACATTCAAGACACTAGCATAATGAGTAAACGTGCATTGCTAAGTTTTGTATTTGTGTTGTTTGATCGCTCTAGGATTAAGGTAAGACACCGTGTACGCATGCGTAGTGCGCATGCAACAGTTTGCATTTAAATACGTGGAATTGTTTCAATGTGTACGTAATGCGCAATCCATGCGTCGTGCGTGATCCGTATTCACTCGAACATAAACGCAACCGTCTGAACGCATCACGCTGCAATATGCAGACAGTAAACCGCCGTTGCTTAAGTGACTTTGAAGTTTCCTTGACGCATTGTTCTCTTCCCTGAGTAGTTCCTACACTAAGTGGTACATGACGCATTGTTCTCTTCCTGCGTAGTTCCTACACTAAGTGGTACACGACGCATTGTTCTCTTCCCTGGGTAGTTCCTTCACTAAGTGGTACACGACGCATTGTTCTCTTCCCTGGGTAGTTCCTTCACTAAGTGGTACACGACACATTATTCTCTTCCCGGCTTAGTTCCTTTACTAAGTGGTACATGATGCACTGTTCTCTTCCTGTGTAGTTCCTTCACTAAGTGGTACATGATGCATTGTTTGTTCTCCCATTGTTCTCTTCCCTGCATAGTTCCTTCACTCAGTGGTACATAATGCATTGTTCTATTCCTTCGTGGTTCCAACACCAAGTGGTACATGACACATTGTTCTCTTCCCTGCATAGTTCCTTCACTCAATGGTACATGATGCATTGTTCTATTCCCTTCGTGGTTCCAACACTAAGTGGTGCATGACGCATTGTTCCCTTCCCGGCAAACTGTTTACTAAAAACCAGCGCTTTCTTAGCAGTTTCCTGTTTAATTGTACAATGATAACTAAAGGTGTATTCCGATTGGTATGAATACAAGGCAGTGTCTAGCGTTTCACCTAAGATGCAGAAAAACTGCAGCTGCTGACAGAAATTAAAATTAAAATAAACTAGTTGAAACTAGTTGTAAAACATAGTTGTAAAATTCAGCCTTAAAAATGAAGAGACGACAGCCTTTTTTAAAGCGTTTTTTCTTCTTTTATTGAATTGCTTGAATACATGGAAAGTGCATTTCACAATGAAACCTCAGCATTTCAACTGTTCAAACCATCACCCCCGGGTCAAAGGTCAACAATTTTGGCATAACTTATATCATTCAGTTTGTCTCATTGAGACCTTTCATTTGATATACAACAACCTACTTTTGGTAGACCCTGGAAGGCGTTTGTCTCCTCGACCCCTATTTTGCCCCCTAGTGAGGTCGCCGGTTAACTATTCTCATTGTAACCTATGTCATTTGATCCACCTCATCGAGACCTCTCATTTGATGCGCTACAAGGTACCATTGCTCAACACTTGGTGCACTTCTGTTCCCAACCCCCATTTTTCGGTATTTGCCCCCTAGCGGAAAATTTTGCTGCATGGGTACGGCCATGACACCACCTAGCAATATACCAAACATTGTGGCCCTAAATCAAAAACTATGGGAGCAGATGGATCATAAAGAAAAATAAATGAAGACCCGCCCGCTCCATGACCGTTGACCCGGCAACTCCGGTCACACGTATACATAGATAACTTTGCCCAGAGAGTGCACCCTGTGAGTTTTGAGTCCCTAGCTCTCTCGGGATGTAAAAGATCACCAATTGGGGGATGCCAAATTTTGCATTTTGGCCCCTCCCTCGGGCGTTTAAAACTTGCCAGCCTTTCAAAACTCCCAGTGCAAAAACCACAAGTATGCAAATACTTGTGAAAAAATTTGCAAAAAAACAAAAGCCCGAGGAGATGCGACCTAAAGAAAAAACTGACCAATGCCCAATGCCCTTCCCCCTTGACCAGTGGTCAGAGGTTGCTATGCTGTTGTACGTCCCCCGCTCAGGGCTACCAACCCTGTGAGTTTGGTGACCCTAGCTTGCAAGGCTTACGAGTTATTAAGCGTTAAAGTAGCAGAGAATAAATAATAATAATAAAAATATAAATAATAAATAAATAAATAACTAAATGAGAAACTATGGCAAAATCTCAATAATAACTCAATGAAAAACAGTAAGATTTTGCTATGGAAAAACCTTAATTATTAAAATTAAAATTAAGCAATAAAATAAAAAGTTAAAGATTTACTTTGTTACATCAACGAGAAGAATTATCTTACAGATGATGACAGTGATGACAATAATGTTCATGACGAAAACATGAATGGTATACAAGGAGTCAGAACTGTATTTCATTGATAAATAAAATGTTTAATATTTTTGTACAAAAGAATTTTAAACTAGTTAACCTTACTAATGCAATGCACGCTCTGTATTTTATTAACACAAAAGGTACCAAAAATACGACTTTTGCTAAAATCTAACATAACAGAGTGTGATACTGAATACCAATCAAGCATATATTGGGACTCATCTATAATTGCCAGTATTGAAAAAATTCAAAAAAGAATTTGTCAAATATTTTTTAGTAAAGATTTTATTTCTTGTGATGATGCTCTACATAAACTCAACCAGATTACACTGCAAAATAACAGACAAACAATAACTTGTAATTTTGCTTCTAACATTATCCAGTACCATAGACACTTGCTTCCTGCTTTACAGCACAGTGTAGGCAGTCGTATTACTTGCAATTACCTCTAATAAATTAGACATGCGTAAAATTCGAACAGAACTTTACAAACATTTTGCAACACCTGTTGTGATTAGAACTCTAAATAGTAATGCCAAACTACTGTCTAAATTATGGTAAAAAGACAAAAAAATTTAGTGTCACAGTTTGTTTTAAAATGCCTTACTGACTTCATGATGTTATTTCTCCCAACGTTTTTGTGTAAGCAATGTTATGTCTCTTATATAATTTCATGTTTTATTGCTCAATGTGCCTTTTGACTCTTTTTCCTTATTTCGAATGTATATACAAAATTTATTCAGCTATTGCTGGTATGGTATGACTTTTTAATAAAACCCATTATTAATTAATTTATTTATACTACATTATAAATATTCACAACCTTGATAAATCAAAACAGAAAGGAAGAAAATAGGACTAGAATGACAAGTACTAAACTACTAAATAACTAATACTAAATAACAAGTACTCTAACTAAATACTCAATGGAACTAAAATGCTTCTATGAAACCTTGTGCGATATATCTAGCAAATATTGTAAACTTGGGGAAACAATACTGCAAAATAAAACAAATTTTATACTAGCTTTTTAATAGTCTAAAAATAAACCAATTACTAATCAGTAACAATTTTGAGTTAAATCCATGTAGTATTTTACTAGTTTATACACATAACTTATATAATATAACATATATGTATACAACAACAATAGTAGTTTATACATACATATATACAGCACATTATCACACTCATGAATCTAGAATGATGTATGCATATCGTAATTTACACACATAAATTATATAGTAACACGTAAATTATATATCTACATGACAGCAATCATGTATACTTACTGTACAACATATTATACTATGAATCTAGATGAAAAACAACTTTCCATCTTTCATCTATAAAATGAGTAAGTGGTAAATATTTAAAGCATGAAAACGCTTAAAAAGAGCATTTACTATGATTTAATCAAACGGATGATAGTTGTTACGATATTGCAAGCAGTAAACAAAAACATAAAAGGCACAGCATT
Organism: Tubiluchus corallicola; assembly: GCA_030141605.1. Lineage (NCBI taxonomy): Eukaryota > Metazoa > Priapulida > Priapulimorpha > Priapulimorphida > Tubiluchidae > Tubiluchus > Tubiluchus corallicola. The sequence continues at coordinate 79,870 of JAQGDQ010000178.1, read as the reverse complement.
CACCATAATTATAACACTTGCACAGACTGTTCTTGGCATTTTTCCAAGAATATTTGAGTGTCACATTTGGAAGATGTCGAACCTTGTAACAAATATTTGACTGCACACTTCTGTATCATGATTCTGTCATAAAGTAGGTATAATATATATCGGCAACTCGATAGCAGGGCGGCTGCAAAAACTTCTTGCACAACTAGAACCATTGAATCGTTATCAAAGATAATCTTCTAAGATAAAACATTGAACTTGAAGACATTTCGCCAAACCACTCCGCAGGCTCCATTTTGCGACAATTTTAAAATTCCTAAAATTAAAGCAATAAATCTGTAACTGGCAATGCATGATGTCATTTCTTCCCCTTGCTGTACCAGTTCTATCAAACAAAGGCTATGACAAGATAATACTTCACGCAGTTGATCTTAACAGTATGACCTAAATATTATTTCAACTACTATTTAATTCAGTGGGAATTATACGTACATGAGTGCCCTTATGTCATCAACGTTTCCTACCTCTTTCATAGCTGCCCTTTATCTGATAAACTTTAATTGTTTTTAAACAACAATGTAATGAATCATAAAAGTGATAACATCATCTAGATTTTACCATACAGGCTTTGAGTATTGCAGAACTATCCGAAACTAACTCACTACTGATTTGTCTTATAGATCTCTTCATATGGTGGAGGTGGTGTGCCGGGCACCAAAGATGAGCTATTAGCAAATTGATCTTCTGGTAAATCAACTACCAATCCACTTTCTTCCGGTGTGGTCTGAGAAAACTGCCGGTGATCCACTCGAGCATGCCCAATATCTCCCTGTGGTGCTACACTATTTTCCATCCGCTGAAAAAGTGACTGTCCTTCTATAACACCACCACCATTTGGGAGACAAACAATGGCACCTGCAGGGGTAAATACGACCCTCGTGCGAAGCAAAAACGTGCGATAATGGCGAACAATTCTCCAACACATGACAAAATTTCCACAGGCTGCTCCAAACTCAATCATTGCCAAACCTACAATAAGCACGTTCAGAATAATCCCCATGTCACCATCAACTGCCAAACCAAAAGGCGTAAATGTTGCAAACGTTGCAAATACGGCCAATAGTGCAGCTATAAAACACATTACCATTAACAAGTACAATAATATGCGTCCGTAAGTCGCCAAAGCTAGTGGTTTCGTGGCATATAAGCCAAGCAGGCCAGTTAGTATGAAAAGTGAACCGCACCAAGTCACGGGTAAATTGCCTTGAATTAAGGCCATAATGCAAAAGTGCAGTATCAAAATTAAGATGCCAGTAATGAGCTGGATGACACACAAAAATCTTAAACGAGAGCGTTCATTTGATGCAAGCACAGTAACAGCTGTTTGAGCTGTCCCAGTAGTAACGGTAGAACTGGTAACAAATGCTGTAGACATTCTAGTAGTTATAAGTGCTAATTTTCAAGTGATTGCTAGTTATTTCTATTGCTAATTATACTAGTGCATTTTCATCAGGACGCCTTGCGTTGTTTCGTTTGCAGTCCATATAATAATAAATGTCATGCAATATATAAACACTTTCAAAAGAGTAGCTTTATGTCATGCTAGATTGCACTGACTTATATCCATTTATTGGCAACTGATGTAATCTCAAATGCAGCAGGCTCCTTAAAGTAAGCTCTATTCACATGTCGACCTTTAAACCACAAGTATGTACTGCTTGATGCTACCTGGATGGCAAAGTAACCAGTGTCCACGAGGAACTTTGAGGACATCCAGGTGATACTGAAACCTTCACATGAATTAGCAACTGATGCAGTGCCTGTGGATGCTGCAAAACATTTTATAATAATTTTGTTAATTTCGGCTACATTTTAAATTGCTTAATTTGTCCTCATGACTTCCAGATGATCAGCTACTTCAAATTATAGAGGTCCATGGTGAAGGTATTACAGTTCAGCTCACCTTCAATTAATTTATTTCACCAATAGCTTGAATCTCATTTATTTGTTACAAAAGCTTTCTATAAAAAATGGATGAAAACGATTGCACAAAACTGAGCAAATTTGTTATGATTAGGCCTAATTATTTGAAGTTTCTTACTAGTGTTTTGCTGTAGTTACTGCTCAGATGTTGCTGCTGCGTTCAGGTTAAGCCTAAGCATCCTGAGTTTAAAAAAAATGCCTTTTCATTTTTTGTTTGATATGACAGTATAACTGCCCTAAGTGATTGTTACTGCTACACTTTATAATTTTTTTTCTAGCTGAAAAATTTCAACCTCCTGCCAGAGCACAGCAGTTTCCGCAGGTTTATGTAAAATAGTACTGTACCAAGTAGGGCCCGTAAGTGTCCTGGTTCTGGTGGACCTACCCTTTTCCACTAATATTGTGCACCTCACATATGTACTGATTTTATTTAAGGTAACTTGGTTTGTATTTGAAGATATGGAAAATGATCTAGTATAAGTATTGCCTAACTGATAGCGGTATGCATATAGCATGGTATGATATAAATTATAAGGGTAGCTGAACACATAACTTTGATCTTGCCCCCTTCTTCGCGGCACATTAATCATATCTTCGATGCGCCTACTTTTTGGGACAAAAAATAAGAAATAAAAATACACGTTTTACCTTAACGTAGTACTAGTAATAGTACTTTTAGTAGTATAATACTTAATAGCGAGTTGTAACTTGCAGTTCATGTTAGTACGAATCGAAAAAACGTGCTAAAGCACAATTATGATAGGTTTGTTTTATTTTAGTTTCAAGCTCATCATGAGAGATTTTATAAAAAATAATCCTGCGATTGTAAGAGGATTGTCAGACCAACTTGCTGCTATTATTATTCTTGCAGTCTGGAATCAAGATAACCGGATGTTTTGAGTAAGCCAGTACCGGATATCTTCTAAAATCCGTTACGAGAACAGAAAAATGGCCGAAAACATAAGCTTCTTTTTGCCAACGACCGACACAGCTTTCGAATTGCTGACAAACCTGTAAATGCTGTCATCAGTTTCATGAATCACAATGCTTGTAGCAGAGCCAGCGCAGTAACGAATATGGGAACAGAGGAAATAGTAACAAAAGCAATAAAGAGCTGTAGAAGAATGGAAGAATTAAAAAAATACTTTCTGAATCAGTGCAGAGAATCCCAATACATACATTTAAACCCTAGTAAATGAAAAATGAAGAAAAGAAGTACATGTAAAAAATTATGTAAAAGAGGGAGAACTAAAAAATGTAGACCATTACAAGTATTTGAGTGATTACATTACAGAAAAAGGGACCTATGATATGAGTATAGAAAAAAGAAGTGAGAAAATTGGTTACATGAAAAAGGAAATTATGAGTTGGAGTGATAGATTTGAAATAGGAGATCAGTATATGAAAATTAGATTATTAGTTTATGAAACAATGACTTTTCCTACTTTGTTAACATATGGAAGTATGGGGAACAGTAAGTGAAAATAAATAACAAAAAATAGTATCTTGGCAAAAGGAAATTATGTGTGGAATTTTGATGCAAAGAAGTTGCTGGGGCATGTTACTGATTAGTGGAATGTGCCCAAAGAAACAACGAGTGCATTATGAGCAGTTGATGAGGCTAAGAACTTTATACGTATCATTGAATAACAGAGATGCAAAAAAGTGTTAATGAGTGTGCAAAAAATAAAGTGCCAGAGAAAAACGTAGAGAAACTTGCAAGTATGTACAACTTGAATATAGCAGAAAATATGTTAAAATTTATAAGTTAGAAGTTAAGGGGGCGATCGAAAAATACTATAAAAAAGAATCATTGAAAGTTATTGACAAAAAAATAAAATTACGAAATCTAACAAATAAATTCGGGCAGTAGAAAAAACAATAAGAAACTTGAGTGTGATGAGAAGACTGCATGTGAGATAACAGAGTGGAAACTTAATGTGATTGCAGTAAAAGCAAATTACAGAAATAAATTTAAATTAGATGTGGGCTGTCCACTCTGCTATATTGAAGAGGACACAACCGAACATCTGCTATTATGCAAGAAGGGTATAGAAATAATAGGAGAAACGACGACGACTGCAGATTATTTCTATAGTGATCATATTGGTAAATTAATTGAATTAAATGAGTGCATATCAAAAGTAATGCGGTTAAGAAAGAAATAAGGAATAGATCTAGAGATATACATGAAAATGAAAAAACAAAGAGCCACGAATATAAAAGCAAGGACTGAAAAAATTGGCGTTATTAAGAAGAGAAAACCTACTGGAAATGGTAGAGAGGCCACCGTGTAAATACTGTAAAGCTGCAAAACGAAGAAAAATAATATGCCCTCAACCTCTGACTGCGCTGCTCACATAAAATTTGCAAGCCAGCATAACAATTTTGCCACTCACTACAGTCAGGCCATAGCGGTGAATGAATGCTGTGAGGATGGATGATCTTCAAATATTGCTGTACTTACTTAAAAGCCCATGCAAATGATTATCGTTAGCCCACACCAGTGCAGAGGGGCACGAGAAATCTCTGAAATCAAAGAAGGCGCTCTCAGATAAGTCAATGACCTATGTATTAACAACGGCGTCATTAGCAACGCGTTCGTCTTGTTGCTGAATTGTGAAAACAGTGAAACTGCTTTGTTAAAAACTTCGCTATCAATTTGTCACGCATTACAATGTATAAATTGGACATTCCAGCTGACAAGAAGCAGATAGCTGCTATTGAAAGGAGAAGAATTTTAGAAGAGGAAAGGAAAAAACGTATTTTTAGTCCACCACGTGTAAGTCTGGGAATCACCTATCTCATCTGCTTATCTATATTGTAGCAGAAATAGATTGCCGCCTTTACTTTTCTTCTAGTTACCATGAATATTTAAATGCACATAGGTGTGTCAGGCTATTACAATATCGTTTACCTCTGTTTAATAACTTTTTGGTCACTGGGTCAGTATACATGCATTGTAGTTTGTACTGAAATTTTGTAACTTATGTGATGACTTTTAAGCTCAGCCAGTGATTATAACAGACTAACTATCATAGTCCCATGTTATTTAATTAGCTACAATGTATAATTATACTATTAAATGTGCATGTTGGATTTTCTTGAGCAGACAAAAGGTTTCGTTTTACTTATTTTAGGTTACCAAAACTCATTTTGGGATTGTGCTATAAGATCATTATGTTTTTATGTAGTTTTTATATAGGCGTACTGTACTGACATAACTCGTAATAATACAAGAAGCAGACCATTTTTTATTGATGTTTTAATAAAATTTAGTGGGTACCGCAATATGCAAGGACAAGTTTTTAGTCAAAAGCAGACACCATATGCATCCGTAGGGCCTAATATAATATAATGCCAGAATTTGTAATAATTCGGGTCACTGTGCACTTTTGTTGTATCAACAAATTATAGCTTTTACATGGTGCCTTAAGGTAAGTAATATAATACTTCATTGTTATTATTTTAGACAGATGTACATGCATTAGATGCTCAAGTTTGGGAGAAAAAAGAGAAGCAAATGGAAGAGGCACAAGAAGAAGCAGCCTATGGTAGGTAAAACAACCTACAATGCAATATTAAAGCTTTCTGTTGTTGTTTGTGTTGTAAATGCTGAAGCTATTTTGTCACGTGTGAGATACTCACGTGTGAGTATTTAGATGTGGTAGTATATGTTATACATGTAGTGCTGTTGTATTGTCTATTGTACCTAGGTATTGTTTGATTATTGCTTTTAATTTGTATAGCATATGATATCACAACATGATAATAATATCACGTTATCACATATGATAACCCAACAGATTTAAAGCACTTGGTTAATTATAACCATCTACTAAAATTATTATTGATCTAAAAAGGTCATATGCATTTGATGGATATAATTTGTTGCACGCAAAAGCCCATAACCCCTAAAAGCAATTTTGCAATTAGACAGGCTTCTAAAATGTTGCTTTAGATGCTATGGATTTTGTCTGGATCAATAAGGTCAACCAACTACAAAATCATTATCCCACTAACAGCATTATCTCCAAGTATCAGAACAACAGCGATGGTTAAAGCACAAGAAAATTCCCTTTATAAATAAAGCTTAAAAATTCATTTTGAAATTTTATATCACTTACATGCTGTGTTATTGCACGCAAAGCTTGCATTGACAATAATGCTGTATAAAACTTCTAAATTTAAAGTCCCGCGATGGCCATGTACTGCAGTCATTTTAACGTAAGTCATTTGCTACAAGTTTAGATAACATTGTGTAAAATTTGAAAAAGTAATAATAGCATTCGTAGCACACTCTTCACATTCTCTTGTCAATAACATCACTAATGTAGTTTTTGGCAAATGAGTGGTGCTCGCTGGGATGGTGATGCAGTGCTGCTGGTGAATCAGTGGTGCACACTGGGATGGTGATGCAGTGCTCTTTTACCAGGTGGCTTGTACATTTTTAAACTATTAAAAATTTTGCTTTCCAATTACTTAAGTCTTTCTAACAAGTAAGCATAATGCTAAGTAATATAACTTTGTATTGAAAGTTTTTTAGACACTTTAAAAATCGCTTTTCTTCCCCTTTAACATTTACAAGTGCTCCTAAGCCAAGCCTGTACATATATGTCTGTTTAAGTCAGAATAAAGACTGCAGCTAACAATACTTTGCTGTCCTAGTGTAATGGCATAGAGCCAGCCATAGTAAGTTATTGCCTTTGTCTGCTGTATAGTTGTCTACAGTTTCTAAGATAATCTGTTTGTTGCAATGTATCATGTCTGCCATACTTTTTTAGCTGCATATCTCAGAAAGCAGGAGGGACTGTTTAATGAACTTCAGACAAAGGAGCGACTGCAAGACAGGGAAATGAAACGTTCACTTAACGAGTTTCGTCGCATGAACCAGCATCCAAAAACGCGCACAGAGTTTGATGTACATGACCCGGATGCGAAAAAGAAAGCAAAACCAATTGACTTCTTTGATCCCTCTTTGGGAATATCCAGGTAAGGCATTACATGGCAGTCTGACTTTTTTCAAAGACTGATTTCAGAAGACACATTGTAATGGGTAACTACCCTAGTATAGACTAGAATTTAAAGTTCCAAACCAAATTGCTTTGTGGATCTTTTATCACCAGAAACACATCGCAGTACATGTTGGTTAAAAAAGTTTCTGCTGAATTTTTTTGGTACTTGGTAACTTATTTTTCTCATGATATATGGGCATGCGGATGCCAACAAACATTTTATGTGCAGCCAAATAACAAGAATGATATGTAATCTTGTCTTGAAGTTTTGTAATTGTGCATTTATATAGGAATTACTGATATACTCCTGAATCACTTGCTCACATACTATAAAAAATCATGTTTGATCATCAATGTCAGATGTATTTTTTTGAAGAAATTGCAAATAGTAAAGAAAAATTGTTGTCAAGGATGGTATGTCCGAAACAAAGCCAATGACCACTCAAGGACATCCCTACTGGTCAAAACATTTTACAGTCTTAATGTAATGTGTCGATCCAGTGGCTAATGACAGTCTGCCTATTTAACTGTTTCCTACTGCACAAAACATTCTACAGTCTTAATATAATGTGTCGATCCAGTGGCTAATGACAGTCAGCCTATTTAACTTTTTCCTATTGGAAAAAACCTTCTACAGTCTTAATGTGATGTGTCACACCAAGTCTAATGACAGTCTGCCCATTTAACTGTTTCCTATTGGAAAAAACATTCTACAGTCTTAATGTGGTGCGTCTCCCCAAGTCTAATGACAGTCTGCCCATTTAAGTTTTTCTTATTGGACAAAACATTCTACAGTGTTAATGTGGTGTGTCACTCCAGGTCTAATGATGGTCTGCCTATTTAACCTTGTCATTTCTTAGTGCACAGGTGTTTGAAGGTGAAGATATTGCCTATCAGGAGAGGAAGAAATTGCAGCAGCAGCAAATGAAAGAATGGGCACAACAAAAGAAACAAGAAGACGATTTGGTAACTTAATTTGCTTTTTGTCCTTCTGCTAATGCACATTTTTATTATTTTTATATTATTGCAATTGCATGCTCATCATTTTACTCTTCAGTAAGCTTGTCCATCCACAAATTTATTGTCCTTATCCTGTATGCGCAGGGCCAGGTTGTCCTATAGGCTGGTATAGGCTGCAGTCCAGGGGCCCCTCGTGCTTGGAGGCCATCGTACTTTAGTATCATTTGGTAAGAAAATCTGTACTTTCGCAATGGAAATATATGCTAATTTGGTTTGCAATAAATAATAAAGTAGTAGTATTTCTTAAAGAATATTTTATTGACAAAGAAAATAGTTATTCTAGTTTATTTGAAGAATTTGCAATAAGTTCATTTCACGCTATGTAAATGTTGCTAAAATATATCATGAATAAGAAATATTCAAGGCGGGTGTGGGCGAGCTAGCGGGTGGCTCTGTCCTAGGGGTCCCATAATTGCATTAGCCTAGGGGTCCCAAAAGCTTATAACATAGCCCTATTTTGTCAGTAGACAATGCACAATATCATAATTGTAATTAATGCACATTTTTAGTTTTGAGCAAATATGTAGCACTTCGTGTTCTCAGTATACAAGGTTATCCAGAAAAATGTTCCTCCAAATTAACTCCTGACCATTCATCCTGATAAAGGTGTTTGTAAAAGAACCCAACATCATCCAGTAGGGTGGTTTTTCCTTTTCCCAGAGTTATAAGTTTCCCTCCAACTCACACTCCAGGTGGTTCTAGAATGTTTTCCTACAAGTTACATGCCAAGTAACTCGCAGGCGTATTCAGTTAGTGTCAGAGAGTTTCCAATCGCTCGCCAACAGTAACTCACAAAGCAGTTCACAACAGTAACTCACAAGTTAGTCTGCAACTGAAGTGATTGTTGTAATAAGTAATGAATTACTACAGTCATACACTCACACAGTCATGAGTTAACAAAATTATCATTATCTTAATATTGTGTTATTTTAATGTAATAAAATTATGGTCTAGTCAGTGCTATATCTGAATCGCTAACAGGCAAAGACATACGAACAAGAAAAGGAAGCCATGTACCAGAGGAAACTAAAGCAGTTACAGAAGCAAGCAGAGGAGCTACAACTTGCAGAGGATCATTGCCAAAGAGCAATGAATGTTGCACAGAAAGATTTTAATCATGAGATGGTTAGTTCACATTGTCCAGTTTAATTAGTGGTTTAGCAGTTTTTTTCAGCTTAGTTAATTAAAACAATTTAACGATGTTCACCAGCCTGTCTGCACACCGAGAACTGAACTGAGAGAAAAATGAATAAAAATCGATTGCTTAGCTTAAATTGATGAAAACCTCAGTACACTGACCAATGCTGTTTATCGTTATGCTGGTTTAAGAAACTGAGATTCAACAAACATTATAATTTTTTAAAAAACTTGCAGGGTGCTTTAATTTGAAACTGATTTGCTTGAAATGCAGTTGTCTTCTATGTTGTTAATTTAATTTGTTGTGCTTTTTACAATAGCAAAATTTGATGTTGAAATGAAAGACCTAACAAGTTTTATATGTACTTTCCTGACAACCATGTCCATAATTTAAGCTTTTGTGTTATTGATCAATTCATTCCATTTATTGTAACTACAAGACACGTTGTAACAGTAGCACAATGTAATATGGTCTAAAATGACGCAGTTTTTTCTGTAACTTAACAGCAAAATAATGAAGACTAAAAATGCTGGACCACATTGGCCGGTTAATTACACATTCAAACCTGTGGGAACGGAATCAAGAATCTTCTAAACCATTTAAGTCACAATCATTCGTGAATGTCAAGAAACAACTTTGTTCCAGATGGGTGCAGTTTTACAAATGCGCACTAAAAACGCTAATGACAAACTCTAATGAATGAAGATTTTTATGCTAATGATATTGATTACGAAATTTAATATAGTAATATATTTATATTTTATATATACTTTAAAAAACATGTATATATATCCATGTATGTAACAGATTTTTTGAAAAACAGTTATTTAGGTTTTCTTTCCGGCATCATTGACATAAAGTGCATGAATCTAAAGCAACTACCACATATAATTTGTTAATTCTTAAAGTGGATGCTTTTGCCAGGTGAAGCAAAAGAAAGATGCAGAGAGGCAGAAGCAGTTGAAGGAGTTAGAAGAAAATGTGAAAGAGATGCACTGTGACATGCTCGGTGAGGGCGACAATGTACGGAGTGCTCTAGGAATCCACCGCGTAGCTGTTGACCGCTGGCGTGGCATGACTCCCGATGAGCTAACCGAAATACGCAAAACGCAAGAAGCACAACGGGTAGAAAGACAGGTAAATCGAGTTACTGCCATTTATAGATTTCGTTTTCTCATCAAGTCTCTATAGTAGTGTCAGGTCAAATGAGGAGTATAACAAGATTCATCTCCTGTTTCGTGTAAAGACTGTCCTTGTTGAAATAATCTGTCGTCATCTTCCTTGTTCTTAAAGATGACCCCTAGCTTTTCATTTAAGTCATTTATAAATCATATTATAATCAACTACAATCATTTAATAATAATAAAAATCTTTATTTAAAGTCGGCTTTTGTGTCAACAATTAACATTAGCTCAAAGAGCTATTATCGCCGACTGTAAATAACAACCTACAACTACACAACAGAGACATTACCCCACTTTTACCCTAAATACCACTCGTCAGGCAGGGCAACAGCAGGTACCATTTTTAAAGTCTTTGGCATGACCCGGCCGCTGGTTCGAACTCACGACCTCTCAGATGGAAAGCAAACATGTTACCATTAGACTAAACCATCTGGTTCAAAATATTTATATATAGTAACATCTTATCAGCAAGTTGCATCCTAAAATATTGTCATTGCTTCTTTCCCGATGTTTCTAAAGTTCGTCGTAATTGTTTGGCCTGATATTCATCTCATTAGCCAAGTTTGAAATGTATTATATACCTTTGGAACAAAGTAATGAGCCTTCCATGGAGGTTGGCAGTAAGATTCATTCACAGTTGGACAAGCTAAGACAAATCAGTAAAATTTTACTACTAGTGACATTGACTACAAGCGAAACATTGAAAAAAGTACTGCCCTTTATGGTCTCAAAGGTTATAATATTTATTCAGTAGCCTTTGCCCTAGCAGGCCTCGTCAGCTGAAAGTAACAGCTAAAATGTTAAAACAAAATGTTAAAACGATATTTCATGCTTTTATTACTGGTGGAAATCGCAACTAATTGCTATGTGCCATTTAGAAAATCCATCTAGCACCCAAAAGACTTCTGATCAGTTATATGGTTTTACGCCAGCTTCGAATGATTTATTTTACATTTGCCAATCTCCTTTAGAACTTAATTTAAAACAATGTTAACTGCCTTCAAAGCTAATGCTAGTTTCCTATATTTGTGGCATGTTTGTTGGAACAGACCAGGACTGGTATTCCCTTTAAGATCTGAGAATGCTAGTTTTTAATCATTCCAAACAACCGAATGTGTCATTTGTGAAGACAAATTATCATTACTGCCCGTAGGCTTTGGAACTCAATGCCAAATGAGTTAAAATGAATCAGAACTTAAAAAAAGAAAATCTGCGTATTCAGTGTTTAACCTAAAGTTTTTTTAATGTCCTACACTTCCTGCACGACAAAACTTTTTGCATTAAATCCCACAATTTTAAACTAATATTGTGTGATATGAAAATAAGTTGATGCTTGACAGATAAAATTAAATTCTTTGCTGGTAATTTTAAGTTTGCATTTTAATATTACAATAAATAATCTGTGTAGTCGTTCTTATTACTTCTAGCTTGGAATTATTTTAATTTTTACGTGCATATTGTATCTTTGTTATGCATTTTTTCCATGAAATGTTAAAGAATATTTTTATATCTGCCTGATCATGAATATTTGGAATAATAATGATAATGATGATATTGATGATGATGATGATGATGATGATAATAATACTAATAGTAATCATAATAGGAAAAAGTAATAAAAATTAGATTCAAACTCTGTTATAATTAAAATTATTATACACTAATACTTGTCAGTGTCTTTGTAGCAAATGAAAGAAGCTGAACTAAAAGAGTCACAGGCATGGGATAGATTTATGACTGAGTCTAGCAAAAAAGCTAACAATGAAGACTGGAGAAACAATAACAAAAGGTGACCATTATTCTTTAGAGATATTTAATTCATTAATTGTTTGCTTGCAAAACAAAACCGTCCATAAGTCGACATGGTTGAAACTACGGTATGATGCTTTCAAAATAGAATGCAGTAAAAATCTGGTCAAATGTCAGTTTTTTTTACAAAAACAAATGCTAAATATATTAGACTTTTATATTCTAGAATGAAATCATCGAGAAAATGTTAAAAAATACTAAAAATCTAATTTTAACCCTGTACCCACTTCTCTTCCTAAAAACTAGTACTGCAATTGTAAAAAAAAAACTCGTTTTTCAAACTTCATTAGTAGCTCGTTGAAGTACTCATTTTGCTTCAAGTTTTTCTGTTGCCAAGTTCAGATCTTTGTCAGAAAAAGCCATCTACTGGATTTAAACATATCGTCAATGTATTCTTGCAAAGTCCATAGCAACCACACTTTTGTACGGTTGCTAAGGACTTTGCAACCACACTTTTGTACGGTTGCTAAGTGTTTTGCAGAAACGCGACATAAAACAAAAGTTTTCTCTAAGTACGATTTTCAATGAGCAGCCTGCACCTCAAATTCAACGTGGATTACCTCAGGTTAGAAATAACATAGAGCGATCAACTTGGTATCAAAATGATCCTCATGAAATGGAGATTCAGCACATGTGAATAACTAGTTGCCGACTTATGGACGATTTTGCTATGCAAGCATACAATTAACTCAGTATACACGAGCTGGTGGTAATGTCTCTGTAAGTTTGCTCGTTTATCAATTTGCTTGCTTATTTGGATTGTTTTTTCTATAGCTTTGTACTCTGACAGCTGACGACCACCATTCAAAAGATATTAACCAGAAATAAGATACATATTTGCTGGAAGGCGTAGCCACATTTAGATAAATTGTAGCTGAATTTAACTGATTTCAGCCATGTGTGACACGTGTTACTAGTTAGATCCCATGGAGTTATTTTTTTAGACAAGAATTTTCAAGCAAGATATTATGTAACATAATCACAAGTAAATTTCTCCGAACTCTCTTTAAACACATATAAGATAGTTGCAAGTTCTTAATACTCGATGAACACATTTTTACCTATTTCATTATAATGAACTTTACTGTGCCCGTTTCGAACATTTTTGTGAAATTTCTTATATTTCACAGTTCTGTTTCAGTAATTTTCAACTTGCCTGGTTACCCATTAAACTGACATTGTAAACAATATACTTGTTGCCTGTTGTAGGAAGGAGACGGCACGAGCACAGGCAGAACAAAACAAATTACTGGCAGAGGAACAGCAACGGCGACTGAAACGGCTGTACAATGAAACGTACACAAACGTACCAACAGAAGCTTTCTTCAATCAATTTGGCACGTCTTCACGATGAAGTTCTAAACAGAACTGTTCTGTCAGGAGGAGATTTGTAACGAAGATGGGCAAGTTTTCATTTCACTGCTTTTTATCTTTTTTGAAGTATTGCGTGACATTTGTGCTGCCACCTACCGAAACTTTTACTAAACCAAGTTTACTACAGTTTTAAAATTTCTACTGAAATTATGTTACATATCCTGCTTCCACAAGGCACTAGTGACTTCTAGTGTGATACTCAAGCATATGTAGTATAATTATCCTCAAACAAACGTCAAATTGTGCACCATTGCATGGCAGGACAATTTCGAAATACAAAGCTTACTACATCACTCCAGTCTAGGATTACAACTGCTACATATACATACCAGTGGAAGTTATTTCTATATTCAAATTTTCTCATTGGCTTTTCACTGAACTTGGAGCGTGGAATCATCTATTAGTCTCGTTTTTCAAGCAATATAATATAATGTAGTGTCACCCTGGATGAGAATTTTACATAGGAAGGAGTAAAGATCACCTCATTGATAAAGAGCAGATCTATATTATGTAAACTTATACTGAAACCTAGCATGCACAGAATGTAGCCGCTTAATCAGTTTGTGAAGTATATTATCCATGTTTTACTAAATGCATATATCTTGCTGTGATACTATAATATATTTTACTGTTATTATTACTAAGTGCAGTTACTATACGAATGCAAACCATTCAATAGTTTATTTCTTGTAATAAACCAGTAGTTATTCTGCTAACCATTCAAAATGATTTTGTGTTTAATTGTCAAGTCTTTGTACGAGTAATTCAGGTGAGAAAAAACACAAGAAGAAGTTATTTTCTAACATGAGATATTATTACTTTTAACGATGACAGAGCAAGTCCTATGTCATAATTTCCTAATTATTCAAGTTTATTAAACAGTCCCAAGAAAAGCATGCACCCCCAGGAATTGCCACCAGCCAGTGCTAATAATACCTGCCAGCCAAGTAAGGCAATAACCCGGTTATGGCAGCCATCTTGGGACCAGTAAAGACACATCACAAAATATTGAAGAAAATGTCCTCTTTTTCTAATCCTTTCCACTTGCGCACCAATCAATTAATAGAGATCTATTACCTGCATTACAGGGTTCCCAGAATCACAATTATACGAACCATATATAATCCTTTCATTGCTTGCAAAAAACACAAACTTATGTTAGTAAATTACATAAGGACAAGAACTCTTGCACAATAATTGGTTAGCGAAAAATACTCCACACCACCAGTAATAATTTTATCGGAAGCCCACCCTAACTCTATGGCCCCACCCCCAAATAACAAGCTGAAAATAACTGTTTTTCGTGGATCACAACAGCCACGGGTTTCAGCACAAATCGTAAAAATGTACAAACTTGTAACAGCAATCACAAAACTTAACCCCATAAAATGGTACAGCTTCTTTTTGATTAACCGACTGTCGATGGTGTTAGCAGTAGTGAATAAGCAAATTATCAAATTATTTATTTACAACACTGCAAAACGGTTTAATGTAAATGCACCATTTTTACAAAGCAAGCCAAAATAATAAACTGCCAAATCGCATTAGTACTTAAAAAAACAAAATGCATTTGCAATTCCATCCCAAGATAACTGACCCAAATCATATTATCAATGTAACAACAATCAATTTACAAAAACTTTTGAGCTTATTACGAAATTCATCTGCAGCTAGAAAGTAAAGTTATTAGCCAAAATAACAAGCAACTTGGTTAGAAATTCCCTCGGTAAATTTGCTGCAGACACTGTCATACGCAACAGACACTGCTGGTCACGGCAAAGGCGACTTTATGAAAAAGTCGCAAAATAAGAAGCTAGCTACTCAATCCAACGAAATAAGAATAATTATTTACAAAATAAGAAACTCAGTCAATAATTACTAGCAACAAAGAAAAATAAATTTTGTTGTTTTATACTAAATTTTCCAGCTGCTTTGGCAGTTATGAGAGTAACATGGTTTTTACCACGTAAGAAAATTAAGCAAGTGTTAACGAAAGTGTTGGGTTGGTTGCCAACGGATAAGTGTATAACTGAACAGAAATTCACATTCTGACTTCATCACTTTTTGAAGTAGCATCTGAACCAGTAAATGAATTAAGATTAATCAAGTGACACAGCATTTTATTTTTGTAGTGTGTTAACACTGAATAATAAACAGAAAATATCACACGATCTCCTGAACTCTGCTTAGAAAAGATCTCACCTTACAAGAAAGCAATTTTTGAGTTTTAGATTAAATACCTACTTTAAATCACTCTAATCTAACCAATAAATTGAAATGAAAACAAATAAGTACAATAAAATTTTAAAACACTTCCAACTTGCAGCACTGCGAATTCAAAATCGACTAACAAAAAGCCTCCATGCACCAGGAGCATCAAGTAATGTTTGTATTGCCCCATTACTTACACAAATAATAATGTACTTAAAGAACTTTCAGGATATTTTCATTTTTTTCTAAGTTAAAAACCTGGGCATTTCAGCAAAGCTAAACACATCAGCACAATGAAAAATCAGTGCATGCTGTGCACGTAGTTTTAAAGAACAGAAAGAAAATGCAAGGAACTGCCTGCCTATCCGCCTAATGTAGCATGATGCACAATCTACCAAAACACCCACATAGATGGCAGCACGTACGACTGACTATGTTACTGATGGTCTTATAAACCAAGTTACCCAAAATTTCACGAACAAAATCATTTATCAGGGCACCAAATGCCCAAAGGCTAGCTGTAACTTGTCTGGCAATACTGATATAGAAACAAACTCAAATGCAAAAAAGATTGCTTATAAACAATGAATAAACTCAACTCGGTAGTAGAGTAAATAGAGAAAACTATGGGAAAATTCACTATTTAAACGTTTTTTAATATGTACAGTGTCAATAAATTTTCATGTTCTCTCTCTTTTCCTGTGTGTCTATCTGTCTTCCCTCCAAGTAAATGCACAATTTATGCTCCTGTGTGATGTTAATATCTGAAAAGTAAAAAAAACATTTCGGAATTAGAAAGCAAATTCATTGACATACGTAACATGCAGAAGTACGTAAACCTGAGGTCAAACACCAATCAGCTTCTACAGACAAAATGAGAAAATCCTGTGAGTGACCAGAATCTAGAATTCCACTTGCAACCTGCAGGAGCGGATTAGTGCATAAGCAGACTAAGCACGTGTTCTGAGCGCCAAGATGGCAAAAAAAACTTAAAAAAGTTGAAATTTTAATAAAAGTATGTTACGTTAAAAACATAACCAGTCTTTCACGGTTTAAAATGTGAGGTAGAGTGCTACAGGAGATGAGACACCTTGGCTGAGTTATTTTTCATATAATTACATAGCATTATAGTACAGTCGTCATCTTTTTGTCACCATGTTTTCACTTTATTGCCTGCTCTATTTACAGTTGTAACCACAACATCTGAAACAGCCATTAGCTCACATTCCAGAGCAGGAAGTTTCATGATCAATGACTCATGCAAGTGGCCACAGCTTATTTATCAAACTAAAATTTCATTTTGACGTCAATAAAGCTTTTAAGCGGAATATATATAGCAATGAAATTCGTTTTATATATATAATGTCGCATAATACATATGCCTTGAGCAGCAAAACCTGCACCTGATGACATGGGGCAAAGGAGTGAGCCGGGGCTGGGTGTCTTTATGGCAACAATACACGTTGATTTGGCCTTGCCTCACTGACAAGACTGATGTAAGCAATTAATCACCAACATCAAGTTGGAAAGCAGCAATGACTAAGTGTAAAATATGTCTAAGAACGTATCACTAAAAAGAAGTTGCAAAGTTACCTGTAGTAATTTGGCTTAAACGGGCCAGCTTTGTTGATACCCAAATAACGGCACTGCTCGTCGGTCAGTTCAGTCAGATGCGCGTCAAACGAATTTAAGTGAAGACTGGCAACATACTCGTCTAAAAATTGAGAACATTTTTTTTACTAATTAATAATTGCAAAGCGGATGTCCATAATAAAAGATTTACCTTTTTATGTCAAAGACAGTAAAGTACGAGCTACCAAAAGTGTTACAAACATTTTGTTCACGAACAGTTAAATTAGCAAATATAAGATATGCAAAATGAAAAAACGGCCAACATCATTGCTTTTGGCTAAATTTTGACTTGAAAAATTTTATAACAGTAATACGCTCATTTCTCGGTTTGCCGAATGTCCTTATTTTCCGATACTATACTAATACAGTATATGTCGTGTATTAGACTCACAGTAATGTAGAATCAATCGCCTAATTGTCTCAAAAACGTCTAGTACGGGCCGCGCTCCTATGCAAAAGTATATACAAACTGTCAGCAAATAACTCCGTATAATAATTGTCTCTATATTTTTAGATAAAAGAGATATATATGTGGTTACACTGGTGTAATGATGTATTCAAGTGACAGCCCGCCAACAAGAGGCGAGTTCGCGAGTATGCAAAACTTTTAACGGACCATATTTTGTCCAAATTTTCCGATATCCGTAAAAGCGAGGCTGGCAAACCGAGATATGAGTGTGTGTGTTTTATCATTCAAAACTTTTACTTTTGGATTTTATGAATTTTGCTGTGGTGTGCCATTACTAGCATGTCATAAACAGATTATTTTCATATAGCTGCATCTACGTATATGATTATTTTCAGACTTCACGAGTCGACGTTGCTGTAATTATAATGTAGTGCTGCAAAAAAACATTTGCCATTCCATGAACTTCATTTAGAATTTTAGATAATACAACTTCTCGAGACGTGTTCTCATTCATAAAAGAAGCGCAACTGCACAACAGTCACAATCTGGTGAATCTGTTATAAAAGAAATTTATTTTAGTTCACTCAGAAATCTGTGCTACTTACCCATCTTCTTGGGCAGTAGGTAGACGTCGTACTTATACCTGCCCTGTGGTGCATTGAACATTTCTATTAGAGCTAAGGCTTGCGTGCATGCAGTAATGGACGCAACGAATGATGGAATGCTTGAGCAGCTCAAGTTGACTAGTCGTCCCTGAAATATAAGTATTATCTATATGATAAAACGAAATTATGTATATGATCAAATGTTTGCCCTACTTATTTATTTGATGTCTTAGAAGGTTATATGCAATACATTTCACAAAATATTTAGAAATAACAATGGGTAGAAACGTCACCCTCAACCATCGAAAGTTGACAACACTGCTGATAATGTGCAATATTTCTGTTTCTTTGACCTAATTTCTATGTTGTGAAAAGGATGCCAATTGCTTGTTTTGGTATTTTAGAGAACAAAATTGTCCAATCTAAATGTTATAACATACCTCGGCTAGCAAAACGATCCTCTTTCCATCTGGCCAGATCACGTGATCAACCTGAGAACGCACCTTCTCCCATGTTAGCTCCGGTGTACGTAGACTACCCTGAATATAAACAAATCAGCTACATCACTCAACCGCCAAATAAACATTGGCAATTTCAATCAATTTAGATGCCATCAATGCCTCTATAAACTGCAACAAATCTTGTAAGAATTTCTTCGCCTGTCTGAGATTATTGTTGGCGTACAGTTCAAATTATTAATGAATATTATAAAAGTTTTGCAAAAAATGATAAAGAAAGTCAAATGTGTCATCTATCCAAGGCAATTTATTTCAAAAATGTCTTAACCAGAACCACCAAATATCTTCCCATACACCAATTAAAGCAGACTTCAACAGCACAAAGTTAGTTATATTTTGAAAGTCAAATAGTCTGAAAGCTATTCTGCTTTTTACGTATATTTTATTCAGCCCAACTAAGAAGTTTCTGCAAGTGCACTAAATGAGAAGGAACACCAACATTTGCCTAGTATGCCAACTTATCGCTCACCACATCAATTTCTGTGTTGGAATGTCCCATGTTGCACACGATGCAGCCATTTTTCAACCTGTCGAGATGTTCTCTTGTCACTACATTCTTGTTTCCTAAAAAGGTAAGTGTCACATTAAATGCAAATTTTTGTTTATTGAGTGCTATAAACAAAGCACATAACACAGTTAGTATGTGTATGATATCCAAATGTTGGCAAGCTTATTATCAACATTTAATATAGCACTGTGCAATTATACATTTTTGTCTACATCAGTGTAATTTCTGAGAAAAATATTCAACAAAGGAAATGTTAGCTAAATAACTAATATGAAATCCACACTTTTTTGTTAAAACCACAAAAATATGCTGGTGCCCGGGGTACGAAACTGCTAAAAATACTGAAATAGCTCAGTAATTACAAATCTCTCACGTTCTGCAGTATTCAAAACAACGAACTTACCAGTTGCAGTGATAAGAATGTCGATGTTCCTCACCACCTCGTTCATCTTCAGAACTCTGAAACCGTCCATGCTAGAAAATGGTAAAAAGAATCGTCATTGTGGTACCAGTAATGTGGCTGTGACATGACAAACTAATTGCTCACATTGCAACGTACTAGCTGGACAAATAAGACAACCAAATGATCAGGTTTTGGACTAGAGTTTTAAAGTGCTTTTCTTGGTCAAGTCGAGGATGAAAACTTTTGAACTTCTACACCAGCTTTCTTATGCATAAACAAATCGAGTTACAACATTCAAGGCTCATGTATTCAATCGTCACACGTCAGATTTTTTTGTCGCCCATATGGCAAGAAAGTTATAAGTGCAAAAAAGCCATTATAGTTGTCCCAACAAACTGGGCAATCATAAAATTATCAGTTCTGTCAGTCAGTCTGTCTATCTGTCTGTCACCACTTTTTCTCCTTTCTGTAAGGTAAGGCATTTTTTCAAACAGGACAACAAACGAAACATCACCCTGGTAAGTTTTCAAAACCTAATTTTAGCCAGTCAAATCGGCTAGCGAATTTAGGTGTTGAAAACTAAGCAGGATGTTTTCTTCGTTGTCCTATATTTTTGTTATTGTAGGATATGGCTATATAACATTTCAGCAAAAAAATCCAGTTTTCCACTTGTTAATGCCAATTTTACAGCAAGTCATGTCGCATCTACCTAGCAAACTGTAGGCAAACTTTGCCATTAACTATAAAAAAGTAAACATGGCAAATAGTCCAGCAAACTGTGACTTGTGTTCCCAGTGGCATGTCAGCACCACTTCCAATAAAAGATGTAACCTAAGTTGCCAACAATGTGATCATACAACATGCGGTTAAATAAAGATACCACTAAACACTGCATGAAGAGTAATATTTGCAATATTGTGCACTTTGTTTTAAACTACCGTGGCAAGATGCAAAGTAATGAAAAATACAAATACACATACCAAGCCTGCAAGGCACAGATTGGATCTACTTCCGTAACCATGACAATTGCACCTAGTCCCTTTAGAGCCTGACAGCAGCCCTTTCCCACCTCGCCGTAGCCACAGACGAGAACTTGTTTCCCTCCAAACATCACGTCTGTCGTTCTCTTTAAACTGAAATTGCACAAGATGATGATAATAATAATAATAATAATAATAAAACACAACCACTTTCCTATTTCAGAACAAAACCTGTACCATGAGATGCAGTCATGTCGATAGGTACGGGGAATAAACAAGTGCTTACCATGGTCAAGGCGTATGCTCAGCAGCCAAACTTAGTCAGCAAATATAAAGGTAACCAGCGAAAAACACTACTTTTAGGTGGTTTGATCTGCTATACTGTCACCAGCTACTTAACTTATTAAAGAGAGATGATACAATCACATGGGAGATATTCCACGCCAAGCATGAACAGCCTTTCAAACAACGATGCCACCTGCTGAAAAAAGACTGAACGCTCAGATGTAACGTACACCTACCTGTCTAAAATGGACTCCCTGCATGAATAGAGGTTGTCAAATTTCGTCTTAGTAACAGAGTCGTTAATGTTCATGGCTGGTATTGTGAGACGTCCACACTTACTCAGCTGATAGAGTCGATGTACTCCGGTCACACTTTCCTCCACAATGCCCTTGATCTCCCGGAATTTCTCCGGAAACTTCCTCAACATGACATGAGTCGCGTCCCCTCCATCGTCTAATATCTACAAATGAAATGGCAATTAAAGAAAACCATTACCATATGTAAGTGACGGTGATGGCAGACACATAAAAACTTACACACCAAAGAAGGCATCTTCACCATCTGATAGAAAAATATAAATTATTTGAGATCAAATACAGCATACTTTTAGAAGTTTTAGTTTTACTAAAAACAGAAATGAAATGCTCTAACTAAGATTATCCGATACTATTTACTTTTTCTTGGTGATTTATGCAAAGGGGAAATTGAAAGAAGGTGTCATTTCCGAAGAATGTCTGGCACGTTTTGCCCATTAGATGAAGCCAGCGAAATACACCCCTTAGTTACATAAACTTACATGCGGCATTTGTTATGGCTTAGTTACAGTTATTGCTTAGTGGCAATTATTGCCTAGTTAAGGCAGCGTTTGCGTTTGATTGTCACATGTCACATTTAGCTCTGTAGCATCGTTTACAAATTCAGCATCACAAAAATGACGTGTCCAAAACGGCTGTTGCTAGCATATTAGTTCAGACTGCAACTTTCACGAGCAAAACTGAACAAAATGTTTTGGGGGGAAAATGCAACTTCGAGGCCCGATACCATTAGGAAGAAAACCATGAAATTTAACAACAATAGCGTCAAATTTTAAGTTACGGTTAGCTTTTCTTATTAAGAAAAATTTGTTTTTATGTCAAATTTGGCCTTTAAGCATTTCATCAACAACAACCACGGCAATAAAACAGACTAATGAAGGTGGCAAGCCAGACCGATCATTGTAAGAAATTCTAATATTAAATTTTTGACGCACACCAGGAATGTCTGGTGCCTTGCCCTAGCAATACAGATGAGTGTCTCACAAGGTCAACATACGAACATACAATACGTACTCAGTCAAGCGAGAAACTAACTACACCAAATACTTTTGCGACATTGTCAAACAAACGACCCCAACTTTTAATTCTTTTATACATTTACATAATTATAAACATGATCTCTTTTCATCGTGTTTTAATAGAAACACTCGCACGCAGATCTACTTCATAAAAAGAAATCCAAAATGCGCACTGTATCTGTATGCTTGTTTCACAGTAAATAAAATTTGCTGACATAAACGACACTTCTCGTGTCTCCCCAAGTGAATGCACTTCAAATTAGAGCCAAGATCTATAAAATTGGCTATGAATTGGCAGAAAATTTACGGATAAGAGATGCAAACTGCCTTTGAAATATCACCGAGAAATTTGAGAGTGTTCAGTATCTTATTTCATATTCCTAGCATGTCAATTTGTGCATGTTATTTTAGACTGTTTAGCTTCTAAATTTACCTTTTCGTCAAAATTTCGTGTTTAGAAATGTTAAGCTAGCATTACCAGCGTTCTTTCATATAACTAACTTAAATTTAAATAATATTTCCTGATTTTCAAATTTTCAACTATAAATGTTCTGTAAAGCCTCCTTTCCCCGTACAAAACATAACACATAGTAGCTACACAAGAAGTTCTTTTTGCAATGAAGGTCAAGGCTTACAGCTTGACCACCAAATTTTCCTTGGGAGAGATGATACTGGTCAGCATAATTGGTTAGACAACCAAATGTTACATAACAGCTTAAAACAGCAGAAATTTCATAAATTTTGGTAAGTAAATTTACGCAATGGCATTGCCCATTATGTCTTTTTTGTTGCGACTAACTTATCAATATGATAATTTACCAAACATAAATAAACACGAAAGTGATGTTTTTACAGGAAAGGCCAATCCTCCAGGAAAGATAAGCTTATTTCAATGCTTGCAAAAAATGTTAGAAGGATTTAATAATATAGGTGTGGTAAGCGCCTCATGCATTTAGTAAAATCACTTTAATACTCGCGATCATTTCGCTCTTGAGTGTCTTCCATTTTGAACACCATATTTCTACCAATGACGTCGTTCATTGGCTGAAGAATAGTAAGGCACTATCAATTTCCATCAAAAGTATAATAAGTTCTTACAAAAAATCAGATGACTAAATTTGTGACATTTTCGCATGAACATTAGGTAAGGTGCAGAAATTGGAATTAGCTTAAACAGCTCGCACTTACAGAAAGCCACGACGACGAGTTTACGAAAAGTCGCAAAGACCAGCAGATATGTCATAATTTGCAAGTGAATGGCGGGTACCTCTACACATGAAAATTTGAGTACAGTAGCAACAAAAATTAACTTTAAGCTTCAGACAGTTTTTTGCAAATTTTTTTGTTGTATTTCTCTACGTTTCTCTACAACAGCAAAATAAACCCAACATGATAAGTGACTTGTCCTTTGCTTCAAACAAAAAGCACACGGCTTACATGACGGACTGTCAAATTTAGCAACATAATAACATGAAATGACAAGATAAATACGGACGTTTATGAACCTTTGAAATGAAGAGTTGCTTGAAAGAAAACCGACACTTTTTGTTTTTTGGGCTTCTTCGCTTTCAACAAAATGTTCCAAACAATACTTTAGCAAACATTAATGGAAAAAATATAGATGGGTCCAGTGGTCCATTTACATGTTCAAAAGAGGATGACAAAAAAAACCAATCTTAAACAGAGAGATATTTGTATTGTGCAAGATTTCTTAGGTTCTGTTTTTTCTTCTACAACTCAAATAACAAAATCCGACAATTCAATAAAACAGCAAAAACTGTCACGTACAAGATTGGGTACCCAGTCAGGAGCACTTTCGCTCTCTATGCATTGCTCGATGCACCACCAAAAATCCTCTTCCGTTTCCCCCTTCCAGGCAAATACTGAGAATCCTGCTTCTGCCAGAGCAGCAGCTACTTCATTCTGAAACAAGTTGAAAATGAAAATTGTCCTCTAGTTTAAATTTTCTATTTTACAATGTTTCAACAAAGCTGCAAATTGCTCAAAGCATCTTGCAACAACAAGGAAGTGGTTTTCACAATAATCATCCACTATGAATACAACCATACGTCATTTAATCAGAAACTACGCGGGGGTGTCAGTGAACCTTATGAAAGCTAGGCAAACTCTGCTGTCATGGGTAATTAACACAAGCAGCCTGCAGCTTCGCGTTACACAGTAATTAACACATTACAACAGGTAAACAAGCCATACCTGCGTGGAATAGATATTGCAAGCAGACCATCGAATCTGGGCTCCTAGTGCTACTAGCGTTTCTATCAACACCTTTAACGGAAAAACAAACAAAATATTAATTTGGTACCGTAAACTGCAATTGCAGTTATTGATTAACGGCTAACGTTACCTGATGGGAAAAACATGTAAATACCTGAGGGAAGGCAAATGTACAGAAACAAACAGAAAAGCATGGGTTCACTTAGTTAGGGACAGTCAATGACTTCAGCATGAGAACATTTTGAGGTCAAACCACAGACTGGGATGGAGCTTTCAGAGCATGTACCACCTTGCACTTGACTTCTGAAGCTGTACTTCTCATATTGTACTCATACAAGTGAATTAAAATTTTGTAAAAATTCATAAATCACCGGCACGTATGGGTACAATAAAAAGTAATGCGGATTACACCTTCGGAAAGAAAAAGTAACAATTTAAACTTTCCGAGAATTTAACACTCCGAGAACTCTAGAGAATTACATTTTCATGAATTTT
Organism: Tubiluchus corallicola; assembly: GCA_030141605.1. NCBI lineage: Eukaryota > Metazoa > Priapulida > Priapulimorpha > Priapulimorphida > Tubiluchidae > Tubiluchus > Tubiluchus corallicola. The sequence continues at coordinate 54,745 of JAQGDQ010000178.1, read as the reverse complement.
TGAAACATTTCAGCACATTACAGCTCAATGTGGATGCATGGGTGTCATAAATAGCTCACATATTTTGTTTATCGTGATAAAGATCAGACTAAGGTCCAAGAACCATAAATTGTGCTGTGTCTATAGCAATTGTACCAATTTATTTTTGGCGAAAATTAGGTAACTATGCATATTAGTTACTCTGCAACACGTTTTGCACCAGCCAGGAAAGAGCAACTGGAAATTACTGGAGCATTATATGCATGCATCAGAAACAGCAATAATGTCTGTACTTGCATGATGTCGCCAACAATATAGACAAATTGGCTATAATATGAAACACCCATTAACAGCCAAGTTAATTCGAGATATTACTCCATGACCTATCCACACAACATTCACTAGCTTGACAATAAAATGGTTGTAGCACCCCATGGGGAGGTAATGTCGGAGCTTATAAGAAAATAATATAGTAGCATACAAAAAGAAGCAACAACAGGGATATATAAAGCGCCTCTACCCCAAGAGATAAAAATAACAAAAAAGGATTTAACAAACCATGGCTTATATAACGATTAAGGTTCTATGCTGGCTGATAAACAGCAAGTACAGATAGCTGAATGGCATTGTGGGTATTGATTATAATTATGACCATGTACGGCATTACTGATGCAATATAAGCTCGCTTCTGCTTTCAAGCTAAAAGCAACGTCAGAGATTCGACGTATTACAATTTACGACTCCATTTCTTGTATGCCCTAGTTATATACATTGATTTTACACATCTTGGCCTACAATGTCTGCTTCAGTTAGATAACCTATCCAACAGACACAATGTATTTATCCATTTCCATCATTCAGCTATATTTGCGCCCACAACTGTTAACCGTACTGGAAAATTTGTCGACGAGACACCCGATAACACAGTTATGCCCTATGATTATTATTTTGGGAAAGTATGAGTTTGCTGAGCAAACCTAGCCACGGGGGGGGGGGGCAAGCCAGCCCAACTCAGTGCCGGTCCCAAGCCCGGATAAATAGGGAGGGTAAGGGCCAGGAAGGGCATCCGCCTGTAAAAACTGCACCAAAACCTTCTATGAATGAGTCGGTGAGACTTAAAGGCAAAGTCCACAAAGAAGTGGTGTGGTCAGACCCGCTCTAATCCATGGGCTGGAAGCAGCTTCTCTAAAGAAGACCGAAGAGAAGAAAATGGGTGCGGTGGAAATGAGGATGTTGAGATGGATGGTGGGAATAACAAGAAGAGATGAAATCAGAAATAATAATATCAGAGGAACAGTAAAAGTAGTGGAAGCCTCGCAAGATTGCGATGGTATGGACACCTGAAAAGAAGAGTCGGTGAAGATCATGTGGGAAGGGAAGACATAAATGAAGAGATGGTCAACAACAGGAATGCGTGGAGAAGACTCATTCACAATGGCGACCCCGCATAGGGAAAAGCTGGGAAGAAGAAGAAGAAGATGAGTTTACTGAGCAATAGTTTGTAAATTATGCTGAATAAATTTATATTTAATGATTATAAATAGACAAGCAAATAAATCAGCAGCATAAACAAATTTTAAAGCAGTAGAAAAGGCAGTGGTAAACTATGTCCCAAAATGCTTTATATGCAAACTTATATTACTTAGCATTACATTTACTTATTTGAAAGACTTATGTAATTAGAAAGGAAAATTCTTTACAATTTAAAATGTTCATGCCAATTGATACAATGACTCTGACTCGCATTTCCAGTGTGCACCACTCACTCAACAAAAAAACTATTTTTAATCATGTTGACAAGATACAGTAATTAAAAATTTTGTATAGTTATTGAAGTGTGTGCTACGAATGCTGTGATTATTTTTTCAAACTTCAAGCAGTGTTATCCAAACTTGTTTCAAATGACTCATTTTCAAAATGGCTGAACCTAATGATTATCGCATGAGTTTAAATTTCGAAGTTTTACACCGTGTTACTGCAAATACAAAACTTGTAAGCAATAAGACAGCATGTAAATGATTCAAATTTTTAAGTTTTATGTAAATGTACAGGTTTTTTTTAACTAAATTCTCACTTTTTGAACAGGCTAACTATTCTTCAAGCATGAAAAGATGGCAATAGCAAGTATTTGTGTGACTTAGAAAAGATTGTCTGAGAAAGAACCACTAAGAGAAGAAAGATTAGGATCCTTAGTTCTCTGAGAGATGCTACACACTCATTCTGAGACTTCACTTATCATGAAATGTGGCGCACTAGCCGCCTGCAGAAAAAGAACTCAAACTCACAGCTGTTTGGGCAGTAATGTGAGTGCAACCGACCACTTTGCAACCCTCCAGTGGCTTGTCCTTCTCTGCTCGTTTTCGTAAAGCCATGATACCTGGCATTTCTGCAATAAAAAAGTACTTATGCACCAACCATTGAAGTGATTCGAACTAACTACTAATTTCGGCAAACTGTGTTTAAACGTCAAATACAACATACTTTACGAAGTTATAGTTTTACACAAAAACAAAAAGAAAATGCTCTAACTAAGATTTTCCGGTATTTGTAACTTTTTCTTGGTAGTTTATACAGATTTTACACGTCAAATGTAGACACAGGAAAGTTCAAATGTGACTTAGGTAAGTCAAATGTAGACATAGGAATTTCGAATGTGCTTTGGTAACTCAAATGTGACTTAGGTAAGTCAAATGTAGACATAGGAAATTCGAATGAGTTTTGGTAACTCAAATGTGACTTAGGTAAGTTAAATGTAGACATAGGAATTTCGAATGTGCTTTGGTAACTCAAATGTGACTTAGGCAAGTCAAATGTAGACATAGGAATTTCGAATGTGCTTTGGTAACTCAAATGTGACTTAGGTAAGTCAAATGTAGACATAGGAATTTCGAATGAGTTTTGGTAACTCAAATGTGACTTAGGTAAGTCAAATGTAGATGCATTACTTTGAATAAATACGTAATTAACTCATTTAATTGCAAATTACAAAAAGAAAAACCAAAGATAGTCATCACCACTTTCATAACTTTGAAAAATGTGTTGTTTATCCCTTCCCAATGAACAGAACCACTAATTAGTTTTTTAAGTAATGCATTAGCACTGCATTAATGAATTAGTTTCTCTCAAGAAACATTGTTTATTTTAAGAATGTATTGTTTTCTCTAACAGTTCCAATGGTATGTAAAGTTTACAAAATATTAGTGAACTATTAGTAGACCTATAAAGTTATTATTTTCACAGTAATTATTAAATTAAGATTAAAGGAGATTAAATTTAACATTCTTAAACTTTACCACCTATCCACATTTGAGATACCAATGTCACGTTTAACTTGACATGTGTCTACATTTGACTTACCAAAAATGCTTAAGATTTCTTGAAAACCATTGTTAACACATTTGAACTACCTAAGTCTACATTTGAGTTACCAAGACACATTTGAATTACCTAAATCTACATTTGAGTTAACGCAGGTCTACATTTGACATGTAAAACCTATATAAGAGGAATCAGGTGCGAAGCTGTCAGCTCCACAGAAAATCTGGAAGTTAACTTCACACGTTTCATTCATTTAAATGTCTCCACAAAATTCAGTCCTTACTATGGTAGCATTTGCTTATCATGAGTCACATTTCGTATGCTGTAGTGCACACGGGTTATTGTAGCAGAGTCCAGAGACATAACCTTACTGTGGTCAGTGTCTTAGTTCAAACAATTTAGGTTTATTGAAAACTGGGAGTTTAAAAAAGCTCTTTCTGGGAGTTCAAAAAAAGCCCTTTCAGGTTTGTAAATGGGTAAAAAGCGCAGCAGAATGACATGTTTCACTTTGTAGCATTGTTTACAAATTCAGCATCAAAGAAGTAACCCAGTATGCAACAAAGTCGTTGTCAGCACATTTGTTTAGCTTTGCAATGTTGCAAAATTTCACGAGCAAAACTGAACATAGTGCTTTGTGGGGAAAATACAACTCCGAAGCCCAATTTTATTAGGAAAGAAGCCATGAAATTTAATAAAACTAATTAAGGTTAGCTTTCTTAATTAAACAAAACTTGTTTTCACCTTACATCTGACCTTTAATAATCTATAACACACACACGTGAGCATGCATGCATATTATTTTTGGAAATGTTCATGTACTATAGTTGCACTATTTTAGTGTCCAACTTGCACTTGTAAGCATATTTCATTTCTGACAGCATTACTAACTATTTATCATTTTAACACATAATTAGTTAGCGTCACATGACACGTTACTGAATGGATAAAAATTGAAAACTATGAGAAACCCAGCCTATATGCACTAACGGTTGCAGTCCTTGCATTCTGGTCAGTCAATACAGTCGCTATGATCATAACTGAGTTACAAGTACTGTATTATGCAAACCAAACTAGTGTGATGACAGGTTTACACACTGTGATTAGCAATGTGAGGTATTTTGCCCTGCAAACGAACCTTAATTCCTGTGTTTGTGTACGCCTTGAATATTATGTTTTAATATGACCACTGCTGGCCAGTAATAATTTGGAGAGCAAGCAATCTCCATTTTTTTAAATGGAAAGGCTCTTTCAGTCTTTATTCATTTGACTTCTAATTTTGACTTTTAGTTTGCGTTGTTGTTATGGTCTGAGTACATATGGCAGTAACACTGCACATTTGAATCTATGATCAGTTGAAATGCCAAAAAGTATTTAACAAAACGTTGCAACACCTCTAACGGCTTTTATGCTCGATTTTTGCCGACGTACAGTGGTAACATTTTTGCCAAAAAACAAAAATCACAGGTCTATATCCTTTAACGATACAAATGCAAAAAAAGTGAAAAAATATTTAGAATAAAGCTAGAAGATCAAGATGACATGTGACTGTGCCATGAACCTAATGTTGAATGGACAAAAGTTGACAAAGAGTCATCATTCTAGCAGCTACTAATGTTGAAGTAGTTAAGGCTTTTTCACAACTAGGCCAAGCCAACATATTTGACGTGCGCAACAGTTTGATAATTTACAGGCAGTAACTCATCAAACACGGCAACTCATACAAAGGCATGACGCAACTGTCCTTTCTCTGATGACATTTATGTGGGAGGTGCTTTTTGTTAACATGGAAGTGATTATCGCTCACTACTAACCTTGCTCGGCAATTTCAATTTCTCGACGTCCAAAGGCAGCCTGAATGATGTTTCGCACACAAAAATCTCCGAAGCCTTCAGAATTTGTCTGAAAGTGAAAAGCATCTTTCTTAATTATGACTGACTGCACTATCATGCAGACGATGAAGAGAATGATTTGCCCGGAACTATTAAGAAACATTTCGCTGCCCACAAAGTCACAAAGCCATACCTTTTACTGTAACAGTTTATACAATTTGGCAGATGCATTATAAGGCCAATACCGAAAGGACCTCGTGACTTCAGACTAACTAAGCTCTATTTACTTGTCTGACATGTTCAAAAGATGCAATTCCCGCGATTTTTAAAATACACTCAAGTTACGGCCGACTTCATACTTGTCTATCATGGGACAGTCGTATGGGACATTTGACATGGGACAAAAATGAAAATGTGAAGAAATTTCTATTCGCAAAACTCGAAAATAATACAAACATTTCTTTTGCTCAAAGTCATGGTTCAGTGTTCATGTTCAGTGTCATAGTGTCATAGTGTGTCGTGTTCAGTGTCATAGTGTTTGTGTTCAGTGTCATAATGTCATAGTGTGTCATGTTCAGTGTCATAGTGTTTGTGTCCAGTGTCATAGTGTTTGTGTCCAGTGTCATAGTGTTTGTGTTCAGTGTCATAGTGTTTGTGTTCAGTGTCATAGTGTTTGTGTCCAGTGTCATAGTGTTTGTGTCCAGTGTCATAGTGTTTGTGTTCAGTGTCATAGTGTTTGTGTCCAGTGTCATAGTGTTTGTGTTCAGTGTCATAGTGTTTGTGTTCAGTGTCATAGTGTTTGTGTTCAGTGTCATAGTGTTCGTGTTCATTGTCATAGTGTTTGTGTTCAGTATCATAATGTCATAGTGATCGTGTTCAGTACCATTGTTCTGAAAAGTGAGGAAGTTCCACCGACTTGCAGAAAACTCACCAGAAAAGCACCTTTAGTGCCAAAATCAAGAAAGATCAAAAAGGGCCTTAGGTGCAGTGTAAAATCCAGCAAGTTTGCACTGCTTTCATTCAAAATTTGTTTAAATCGTCAGATATCAGCCAAAATTTCTCTCTAGGAACATTCCAGTCATGTTCCAAGATGTGGGACAAAAAACTCTCGCATACTGGAGCCCAGAGACTGGAACTAATTTTTTTATAAAAAATCAACTGAATGTTTTCCCACCCCCCTGCATCTACAATGCTCTTCAAATAGCACAATACTGAGCTTATGATGTAGACCAGTAATGCCCTAGAGTTGACCTTTAACTGTATTCAACTAATAGGATCTGCAACAAGATACAGACGAACTCCCACTCCCAACTGTCACCTTTAATAAGACAAATTGGCATTAAAGAGATACTTGGCAAGACAGCAATTGTGATATAATAAAGAACAGACAAATTATGCACGACATCTGACATTTGAAATTCGAAAATAGTGCTACGTCAATTCAACTACAAAAATCACTCGTTAATGCCCCATGGGTTGAAAAGAGGAGAAATTTAGCCCAACATTTCAATATATAAAAATTCAAGGAGAAACAAATCATATGGATTGATTCAGTGCAAATAATGAACGACGTATTCCAGGGATGAAAAAAGAAATATCTAATGGTACTAACTTATGACCTGAACCCAATGACATGAAGGGGCCAAAAACATGATTCACAAGTACAGGGGATTTACTAGGTTACTCTCTCTAGAATGTATAGAATCTAATTTTTGCGAAGCCTACAAAAACATCTCTTTACCTGTTGTTTTTCCCGTGGATGCTGATCATCTTCATCGGACGAGCTTCCGGTATAGGATGCTGAAAAAGAAAGAAACCGTGGTAATCGACTAATCAACAAGGATAGACATCATGAACTCCCCCGACAGCAAAACTTGTTTTGGGGAAAGCAAAAATGCTGGAAATTTCGAGTAAACAAAATATATTAAGTATGCAAAGTACTAATACATACATAATTTTTACGCTCAACTTTCTAATGAATTATGTGCAAATGATTACGAAACTAGAAGAAAAGTTTATGAAACTGAAAGAAGTTTTTTTGAAGTTAAGTTAATTCGGAATGATGAAAACTAGCTACCCCTACAATGTACTCGTAATGTTATAAATTTCAAATGTTCAGGTGTGGTAATCTATGATGCAATATGTACCAGTCTCGGTTTCTGCTCAAAACTGGATTACAATTAAAAGGCGAATGGGTCCACGCAAGATGACGAGGCGAAATGATTAAAATTCAATTTGTGAAATAACTGGGCACAAAAAGCATGTTCCAGTTGTACAAGGAATTGCATTTTTTGGGTTTATTTCATAGCGAAATGAGATAAACTAATGAAATTTTCTCAAGAGATATAGAATTGAATTGTGAGAGCAAGCAGAAAATATTTAATTTACAAGTCCTGAAACAAGCAGAAGGCCAACCAAAATACGTATAAGGACAATATTGTATTTTAGGGGAATTTAAAAAGGGAATAGGCTACTACATCACGGAAAAAGTACAGATTGCACTAATATCACAGTATATGTCACTGGACACTGGACAGTGTTACAGAACAGAGGGGAACGGCCAAACTGTCACTATAGGTATTTGCAGCTGTAGTTAGGCATTAGTAGGCATGACTGTAAATAGATAGGCAAATGCCAAGGAAATCATTTTTGGGCGATTTCATCTACTATACTCTTTTGGTTCCAGTTAATTATCTTGTTAAGAAGGAACACATCGAAGGATAACACACCTCTGCATCTACCAGCTCAGCGTCTCATCTTAGAAGATCATTTTACCACAAATCTCAACATAATAAGTATAAATCAATGTCTGATGAGTCTAAAGATGATTCCTACATCTTTATTTGATGCAGTACTTACGAGGTGTTACAGCTTCTCTCATGGCTTTTGTATCTTGCTCTTGGACCAAAACATCCACGTTAATATACTAAACTCAGCTAGGAACATTCAGCCATGTTTCATCAACTACATCCACTTCAAGCACAGATGGAAACAACTAATTCAATTCTTTTAATTATAAGCTATACCCAAATCAAGCTGTGGACCCTGTCATGTGCTTTAAATCACAGTTTATCCAGCACACAAAAGCACGCTGATTAGTGGCTATGTTTATACATGGAGAATAAATGGGAATGCTGTGTACACAGTGAGATGCCATGTAAATATGGAGGCCCTCCACAGTAACTGGCAAGAAGATAATGTATTGATCACAATGAAAACTATTTTCAAGATACATAATTTATTTACGTTTAACCACATTTCTTCAATCAACGCTGGTATTTTGCATCTAGGTTAGAATTTTTTATTAAAATGTTTCATAAGTTTCAGAATGACACCATTCCCATCTATTAGTGAAAGCCTAAGATTATGAAATAAAATGAGAAAAAATGTTTAAGGCAACTCATGGAGAAAAGAAACTAGCTGAAACTTAGCAAATAGTTAATATTAAACAACACTAGTATAAACAACTTTAGTTAAAAACTTATTATTTAACACTAAGATTTTGTTAGATACTTTTCAACTATTTTGCAATCTCTAACATAGTTTTTTCATATTATTCTTCAATTACGGGCTTTCACTGATGATGGAACCGTGCCATGCCGAAAAACATAAATTGTTAAAAAATTAGTAAAAAAAATTTGAACCATAGTTGGTATAAGATAAATGAAAACACAATGTCAAACATTGCATGTGAACGTATCATACTTACATGTTGTCGAAGATACCGAGCTAACACTGATCTTTCGATTTGGCTCTTGCACATTGAAAGGAAGGGACCGACGACGTTGTGCCCCTTTTACATTGTAGACACTGAGCTTAAAGCCCTTCCGGGCATGTTCGCACACCTTTTCCGGCAAGTCGGACAAGCTTTCGCCAGAGTTGGATGGCAGCAAAGACTGATGGGCTATTCGAGCTGACATTGGCAAGATGGGATTAGCTGGGACTGGAGTATGGTGCAGCAATGGCACGTTATTCGTTGATGTTTTCAAGATGGATCGAGTGGGATGATCTCGCGAGGATGTTGAACTGACTGATCCACTAGATGGAGAAAGCGTCGGATTTCCAGACATAGTAGGGGTGGAACTAGATTTTGGCTGTGTGGCACCCTTACCATTTTCACTTTCATGCAACTGTGGTTGAGATGTGATTGTCTTAATTGAATCTGTATCACTGTCGGGTGTGTCCGGGTGTGGTTTATGCTCACTGTGGCCATTCTTGTGATGGCCAAATAAATGAAGCTTCGGCAAATGTGGAAGGTGCCAGTGTTTGCCATCGTCGTGATGGTGATTGTCTTTCCCACTGTTATTATCGTGCTTCTTTGTTTTGTTTTCTTTCTTTTTGTCACACTTTGTCTGCACGTGATGTTCCGCTTCCTCAACATGTGCTAGCTTATCTTTATTTCCATTAGACCCGGTATTGTCTTTACCAACACCTTTCTTCGTAACTTCATTGTCTTGAGCTATGGACACCTTTTTAGACTTAGGCTCTTCTAGCTTAGTTTCTGCAATGTGCGTTTCAGTCGTGGGTGTCTTGTCATCATTTTGAACGTCTTCATTTTTTGATAAAGCCAATTCAATTAATAACTTCGCATCACCTGTGCCTGTTTTCAGGCCCTCGCCATCCTCTGTCTTTTCTTGAGCATCCATTTTGTTGTGATCGCAGGTTTTATTTCAGTTTCGTTAGAAACCAGAACTCACAGAAACAGAACAGAGATTCATCTTATCACACTACTGCTGATAAACAGGAAAAGACATTTGTTTTATCACATTAAGACTAAGTGAATCGCAAATCATTCACATTGACTACACCTGTGGCACAATGCACTGTACTTGATGAAACTATACTTGGCACTTGATGAAGGAATGCTACAACAGAAAATGATTTCAATGAAAGGCAAAAAAGGTTTTAATACAGCAAAACCTACCGCCATTACTGAATGAATTATATCCTGATCTGTCTAGTGTCTAAGCATCATCATAGCATTATGGCCATTGATATAATACACTCCCTTTGTGATAAACGAAGCAACGCACTGCTTTGTCATAATCACACATGACTGACAACCAAATTTAAGAAATTTCACGTTTTCAGTGCTTCCATAATTATTATTATAAGTTCTTACTGGTAAAAATCTTCAAACAATTCAAAATGTTCCTTAGATCTTTCTACACAATGGGACAAAGAACAATGGAAAATGCTTTAAGAAATCGAAGCATTGTTGTATCAATTAACGTGTGCTATTTGAAAAATGCTATTGCTCAAATAGCATTTAGAAAAGAAGATAATTCGCAGCACATGTAACTTAGGCCATCTTCAATAATGCTGGCAGAAAAGCAAATCATAAACCAAATAGGATAAACATACAGATTACGAAGGAAGCTGAAAATCTGAACTTTTAATTCTAATCACGGTGACCTTCAGTCTGAAGTGCACTTGGCTACTGAAGCCGCAGAGACTGAGTCACACAATTGACTACAGAGAAACCAAATTAAACCTAGACGGTAGTCAATAATTCATAAGTAGTGTTAAGTACTCGCCAAAAGGTGACAGCTAATGAAACACAAACAAAATCAGTATCGGCACCTAGTAAGAAATGCTCACTACTACGCTTTGAGTTACTCCTGTTTAGAAGGTAGTAACAGAAATTTCTAAAAGTTTTTCAATCTAAAACATCCTTAAAACAGCAACGATGTCTGTGGTTTAAGAAAACACAGGCAGTACAGCATCACGTATAGTGTTAGAAACAAATTTACTCTCGCAAGGAAAAAATCAATGACATTATGACATAAATAAAGGTGCGAGGCATCCTGACAACAAACACCTCGCGTTAAGCAAATATCTCGGAAAATTCTAGCGCTAAAATCGATCGAATTCTAAAGGCGTTAAATATTAACACAAGCAACTCCATACAGGCGTCTGAAAGCAGTGGTTCCCAAACTGTGGGTCATGAGCTGGCGGGTACATTCAGCTCGCCGGAACGGGGCTGAATTTTCAGTCTCGACGCTGGCCTAAACGCATGCGCGGACCGCTAGTGCATTGTGGGTGCATCAGCCATTGTTGTTTATCGTTTCGTACGAAGCCTCTCGCTGTCTTTAAAACAGGTATAATGACATATCCCTCAGCGCTAATGGAAGATACACAAGAATGACAAAGTAGTCTGATAGTTGGGTTCGGTGTTTTGCACCCATTTTTTACCCGTATTACAAAGTGGTACGTTTTCAGAAGGCTTATAAAGGTGGGGGTATGGTAGGTTTGGTACTACTGAAAGGGAACTCTACTGGAAATGTTTGGGAAACACTGGTCTACTGTTATAAAGTGTAGAGTTGAAGGTGACTAGGCCATAGCTCTAAAGAATCAATTTCAAAAGTTCCCATTCATGACTAATTTATTAGCCTTGGGCATACAGCAGATTTAGCACAGAAAAGTAAGCCATGGCTTCGCTCAGTATACGAGGTTGTTTGCGAGAATCTAGAACATTTGGAAAGTTCACAGTAGGGGTGCCGAGTAACAGCCATGGAGAAGCAATACAGATCATCAGCCAGGCTTGCCAAAAATAGCAAAGTTCAGCTACTGGGTATGCTGCTGCTTAGAAAAGGACAAATGATGAGGACCGAGAAAAAAGAATTTTGTTGATAAAATCTTGAAGCTGCTGATCATGTAGTATAGTCAGGCTGCCTTGCGCTGTGAATAAAAAGTCATTTTTCATACTAAAACGCACATGATTATCTCCCAAATTCAATAAGAAGTCATTTATTAGATTTTGCTAGTCATCTTCCATTCATTCTACAATGAAAGATTCGTAAAAAGGATTATTTGGAAAGAAAATATGGTTGGAGAAAACGCTGTTTATAAAAAGAAATCATTTCTCTACGTTAAAATTTTGAGTTGCAGTGATTGGCGACTTTTGTTAACGGAAAGAATAACTCACTCGATATATTGGGTTTATTTTACTGTTATCACTTAAACTTAGAAAAATATAGCAAAAAAAATTGCAGAAAATTATCTATAAAGCATAAATTTAAAATATATTACCACTGAATAGAAATTTTTAGGTGTAACGGTTGCCGCCATTCACTTAAAAATTATGACGAAACAGGGGACTTCGTGACTTTTCGTAAGAGCATCGTGGCTTTCCGTAACCGCACGCTTAAATGAATTCAAACCTCTGCAGCTTGAATTAGCTACCCATTTTTTTGTAAAAACTTATTGTACTTTTGACGAAGATTGAACAGTGAGCTACAAATCTTCCGGACGATGAAGATGGGAGCGCCCAAACATGAAGTGACCGTGACTTTAAAGTGATTTTACTAATTACACGAGGTGCTTATTGCAGTGTTATTTCTAAATCCTTCTAATACTTTTCGTGAACATTGAAATAAGCCTAACTTTGGCCTAGCAGAAGACTTAAAACAACTTAACAGAATGTCAGACTTAAAACAACTTTACAGCTAAACCCATGCAACGAAAAATCTTCGTGGTGTGCTTTAAATAGGTTGCAGCAGTAAAAATAGTTCGGACTATACACTCAAGCATCGGTAAGCGTATTGTTACTAACCAAAAAGCCAATGGATGCCGCAAATAGCAACCGTTTCTACGTGTAGCAAGGTCGCCCCAGAAGCCCGGTAAGAGAACAGACAACGTCAACACTGGCGTTCGCAGACAAATAAACAGTTCTTTAAAAAGAATGTCTTACTCTAGTGCAGTCCATTAAGAAAGCACGCTGTACATTGTTAGCAGATTTGAAAAGAGGTCGTGTTTCCACACACATTGCACATCACCAATACCAGCTCAGCCAGAATTATTTAATAATTCATCGTTGGACTGAGAAGCACTTTTACATAACTACGGCACGCAAACTGCAGTTTTAGTGACTTGTTACCTCCCACGTGTAATCACAAGCTCAACATCACCTATGTATAAGTTTTACGAGCTCTCGTGCCATTGCTGAATTGTCAAAGTAAAGTTTCAGATAATGACAGTCAGGCACATAAATTATAAACGAAATCTGATACAGTTAGATGTATTATGTATGCAGCTAGTTTCTGAACACTGTAGCAATCTAGCACGGTTGTATGGTAACTATGGTAACAATTCAGGTTACATCGTTACCATACAACTCTTGTACTTTTCAGAAATTTTGACATAACTTTGCTTTAGTTTCGTCACAGGCAAAAAGAAACATAACTAACGCAATGGAACCAACAAGTAACCATTTTTGTGTCAGGGACACGGTGACGTCATCAACAGAAGAAACAGAGTACAACTTTGATGTGCCTCCGTCTGCGTTATTACTAATTTTGTATCGCTATATAAACTGCAGGGGCAATTTTACAATTTTTGTAAGTTTGCCTTTCTTCTTGGCAATTACAAGGAAGCTTTTAAGCGCTGCTACAGAAACAAATTGGACAAATGACTCGTATATGCGCAGAAAAACCCGGTAGAATTTTTGCACGCATCTTTCCAAACTGCATTATTGATACTTCAGCCTTGGAAAGCGGTTTGTGTTTGATCATAAAGATTCGCAACAGACTGTGGCAGGCAAAAAAGTCTAAAATGCTAAAAGCCGCGTATCAAAATTTATAGTGATAATGGGGCCAAATGGGAATAGAATATAAATTCAGATGCACAAGGAGTAGAAATCAACTGGGGAAAGTTTTGCTTTGCCGAAAATAAATTAGTTTGAGTTTCAAAGTGTTGCGAAAAGCGTTTGTTCACAAGAAGAATCCAAGAAGTGTTTGTTATCAAGTCTACTTTCTCAGCTTTCACTATAAATTTAACGTTTTTATGTGAATTCAAAACAAATGTACAAAGTTTATAAACAAGTTTACAGTAAATACACTGCAGAATATTAAAAAAATTCCCATCCTGACGAAAAGTTTGTCAAAATTTAAAGTAATTCAGCCGTGATATAATAAAAGTAAAAAATATCTTTGCAGTTAAAAACAACACAACTTTAACTACAAATGTTCTTATGTCTGTAAAAATACCTTGTATAATTCATTTTACTTCTAGATTTACCAAAAATAATTAAATACCAAACTAAAATTAAGAAAACTATTAAACTTCTATGGTGACTAGGTGATATTACTGTTGGTCATAACAAAAACTGAATAGGATACCAGTGTCGCTCCAAACTTCCAATCACCAAGTCACCAGCAACATATTACCGCATAAGTCAATATGGGATATCTTCTGTGACGCCGTAGGTATATAACAATCAACACAAGGTTGCACTGCTAATTACTAACAAATTTCAAATTACAAGCAAATGTCTCACGAGTATGCATCTTTTTAACGGAGAAGTTCCAGCCACAGGAGTATATACGAAATGTAAAAGCAGCAAAGGCACCTCAAGGACGGAATATGCAATTATGCATGAATCTATCGAAAAAAAGAAAGAAGTTACTGCCCTAAAGACACGACTACTTGTATTTTATTTCTGATATCATTAAAATTCATCATTTGGAATGCTACATTCGCTTAGTATCGGGAAATCGGAAAACTGGTCTTGCTATATTTTGTAGTTTACAAAACGAGTTTCGATTCTCAAATAATTTGTACCAGAGGATAAGAAAAATGCAACCCTGAAGCAAGTGATGTTCAAAGCAGTTAAACAAAAGTGTAGAGTATTTGCTGTTTTCAAGACAGCGCCAAAAATAACTCCTTGCAAGTATGGATTAAACGTATATACGCAACCAAAGTACCAAAATAAGAACTTTACTTGCTTAATTTCAAAAGTTATCAGTCTCTCAATACATACATACATGCAAATTAAAATCCGTTTCCACCAGAAAGGTTATACTCATACACATAGTTAATACATCACAGTGGCCAGGAACCTGTGTGAACAGGCTTAACGCCCCAATTTCTGCACCTCATGACGAGGTCTATGCGGTTTCAGTCATACTGTATAAACTCCTGTGGGTGCGTAGAACCCAACGCTCGAATAGCTCATACAACAAAATCGACAGAAGCTGAACGTATTAGAGTTTTCACTGATTTTCAATCCATTGACTCACACTGAAAGATTTGCACACTGTTATTCACCTTTCCCCATTTCACTTACATTCACAGCTAAGACTAATTTGATGCCTCTCAGCAGGTAACCGAAGTAAAAGTTTAATTACAACTTCACAGACAAAGAAGCCAAACCAGTCCTTATGGCTGATTAAAATTTTTCCATCCGTCCTTCACTAATTAAAACTTCCCCCTTAGTTTGCCGGAGCGCATAGCTCTGTCATTACTTCGCGAGGAAGACAGCTAAAATTACCTCTCTAACAAGGAATTCTATCACTGCACGTTTTTATTAAACGCTCAGTTACAGACAAAACTGTCGCAGGTCACGTGACGCGTGTGGGTCACATGATTAGGCCTAGCAGCAAAGTCGGCGCGATTGACATTTGTCAGCCAGTCGGATAACCTCATAACGTTATACCATTTCAGGCAGCGAACCTTTTTGGATTCTTTTAGGGAACAGCAGTTTTAGGGTTAAAAGGGTGCAAGAACGGTTCATGTGTCATCTAGGACAAACCGACATTCAGCACTCTTTGAGGCACGCACGGCAACTTTGTTTTTTTAAAACAGGCTGATTTTATTGTAAAGTTTCATCGTGCTCTAGGACATGAAGACCCTGCTTCCCACTATTTTTTTTGTGAACACGAAGCTACTCAGATCACCGCTTTTGCGGATTGTAGCAATCAGAGCGAAGGAAACAGACATGTGCCCTGAAAAACTGAAGAAAGTATTTTTGGAACAGTACAGCAGACACCAGAGTCCAGACAGAAAAGTCAGATAGCTTTCGGGCATTCACAACTTTGATTTCCAAACTTCATTATCCTCTGCACTGAATATTCTTTGCTCTTATTTGGTTACCTAAAAGCAGGCAGGAGTAATCCTACTGCTTGACAGGTACCCCTTTCCTTAAAAGCATCTATCAGGGCGTAGTGAAAGCCAGTAACTGGTAATCGATTAAAGACAGATTGCGGTGAAATTAGAATCAGTATCTTTGCATGGGAAGTGTGCCAAACGATAAGGGTACATTTAACGCGTGCCAAACGATAAGGGTACATTTTAACGCGTGCCAAACGATAAAGGTACATTTAACGCGTGGCAAACGATATTGGTATGTCATCATATCTGTTACATACACAAGTAGCGCAATCTCCCTGCAACAATACTTGAAAACGAAAGTTTCATAGTTTGTGGATTCTCAAGTCAAAATCATTGGCAATTTTTCGCCACTATTGTCGTGCTTTCGCATTCATATCGCAGGTAAAAACATGTGGCAATCAGAGACATGAGTGTCACTGCTCGTATAACCAAATCCTAACTATGAAACACATAACCAAATCCCAACTATGAATCATCGCTACAGTTGGAGCACACAAGTTTAGCCGCAAGATTACGTGTTATCGACACGCGAACGTTCCACGCAGCTGTTTAAACTTGTAAGTATCAATATATATTTATGTCAGTGCTAGTAATCAACATACCCAGGAAGCTGTGGCAGAAAGAAGCTTCGTTTCTAACAGTTATTAGGCACCAACGTGCACATTTTCCTCAAACACAGTGCAAATTTAAAGACAAGTTGACCTCTGCTCTTGGCAGCGCATCAAAAGGTTCACAGAAGTTCGCGGTGTATCACGGACGCTGACACAGAGGAAGAAATGAGATACCAAGCCCTGTGCGTGAACATGCGTAGAGCAAAACTATCATGGTTTGTGCCTTTCTAAGAAAACAAACCTTAATCTTGCTAGCTTTTTACAAGAAGCCACACAGACAAAACAATGACGACGCACAAAATATTTTAAACACAAAGTCATTATGACCTCCAACGCATGCTATAACAGAACAATAGTAAATGTTTTATTTGAGTTTTACAGCCTCCGCTGTAACGTGATCTGATGATAATTGTATGTTTATAACGAGCCGTTCTGCGTAGTGACTTTAATATAGTCTTCCTAGAAACCAATATCAACGTGCCAGTAAAGCGAGATGGATTATGAGTGGAAATTTCTTCATGGAAAAAACCTGCTTCAAGATACTGTTACAACACAAAAACCATCAATGTCTCAAACCCTGTCATTATTCAATATTCTATTACAAGCACGTTGTTTTTAATTTCCCACTGGAGCAATGTCGCAGACTAAATTTCCAACCGACTAATGAGCACAGATTACCTCTTCGAATGGTGCCAACACTCTTAACTATAAACAAAAATTATTACCCATCAAGCACGTGTAATCTACATAAAGGTTATTATTCCACAATTTATAAGCTTCGTCAAATAAGAAAATGAATGGAAGGGAAAGGCACGGCTTCAGCGCAGTTCATTTCAATTTTATTTTATTTAGTCCACAACATCAGAGTGGAAAAAGTCTGAGCCCGGCTTCACAAAACCGTCACTAACTCAACAACATCCTTACTAATAGTTAAGAGAATGTACTCGCGACGTGTGAAACTGGGACCCAAACCTTTTCCCACTCTGCTGCAATGGACTAAATAAAATAAACTTGATACCAAACAAATAATGATGAAGCGCAAAACATTAACACAAAAAATTCCTGATAAATTGTATAAGCGCCGAAGCCATTTAGAAGACAACTTGGTAAATGTCTTTTCATATGGAGTTTTATTCCCAGCATTTATGGTTCACTGAAGAGTGTATATCGTAGTACAGCAGATCGGTTAAATGAACTAATTGATAATCTATCAACTAATAGATAAACTAATAGATAAATAATCTAGATTACAGCTGTTTTTTCTTCTTCTTTGGAACTTTGAAATGACTCCGTTTACCACACTTACCTTAGATATGGGCGGCAAGTGCGAGACGCTGTAACCATAAAGATCTAGTTGACATTATACCTATTTCGGAACAATTATATGAGATCAATTTACTTTGAATGACAAAAAATGTCAAACGGATTAATAATTGCGAAAAGCTGCAGCGGCCACGTTGTACGTAAAGAAGATAACCAAGCTTCAAAAAGGTCACGCACGAAAGGTCAAGGGAATTAAACTCTCAATTTCGACAGAAATGCACAGACGAGAAAATGGCGTGCCGTAATGGAGGCATGATCTTGAGGGACCCAATGCTGAGCAAGTGAACTCGTGATATTTACAACTATCGCAAGCACCACAATGAGAGGTTACAATGAGAGGCATTATCCGCGAAGTATCGCAAATGTCAGACAAAATGTTGTAGCGAGTTAAATGGCTTGCGCACGATAGGCTAACTTCATTACAAACACTATTACTTTTGAATAATGTCTGATTCTTTAAGGCTTAATATCGATCTGGTCTAACCAAACATAAATTTTTGAGAGATTTTAAAGCGGAACAGTAGTAACAGGTACAGATGCCAAAGAGTATTTTAATAATTCAATTCAATTTCAATTTATTTATCTCTTTATAGTGTTAAAATAAACATGATTAATAAAACAATCTCTAATAAGTTTTGAAAAATGGTTAAAATGTATAGATAGATCTAGAAATATAGAAAGGATAACGAAAAGACTATAAAGTCACCTAGTCTGCTATCCTTTACCGAATATAGATAAAAAGATTTTTTAGACACTGGTGGGCATTAATGGTATCAGTTTAATATAGGAAACATTAGTAATTTTTAAAATTATGAGATTTTCTATATAATCCAGAGAAAAGAATATACATGTAGTTTGATTAGCGGGCAAAATAATCGAATTTTCAACAACTGACCGCGCGAATTATCAAGCTAAGAGCCACAAGACTATCGACTTTCAAGTCTATGGTCAAGAGGCCTTCAATTTCTCGCCAGCTAACAGACTTTTAAGTTGTTCGCAACAATCAGCTGACCGTACCCGTATCCCTCAAACTACAGTCCGCTGCAGCTGATTATAGCCCTTTGAACTACTGACCGTACCCATATCCCTCAAACTACAGTCGGCTGCAGCTGATTATAGCCCTTTGAACTACGCGGTGATCATACCGCTGATAGTTATTGGTTACAAAGTTTTCAATATTTCGGTTGCAGATATTGAGGCTACTGGTACACGAGGCAGCCTTTTCAGGTCAACTGGTGAAACTGATATTATGCAGCAACTAATATTAAGCGTTCGTTGTATTATATGGCTGTGAATGGCTGTAATCAATGTTCGTTTTTGAGTAAACCTGGTTGCAACCAGTCTGCTGTATTTCAGTCTTTGAATTCAATTTAAATACACGGGCTTTTTACAGTCCAGCGACATGCTTCAAACAAGAGGTTTATTAGCAGAACAGGAATGTGTCAGGTTTCAAGAAATGATGCGGCATTAAAATGAAATGTAATAAATACTAGCCATATCAACTGTGATAATATGGCTAATGGGCATAAAAAAATTAATGGTTTTTTTTTCTAAAAATGTTCGTCGATTGATATTCAAGTTTACGAAGCAAAGAAGCGAAAATTACAAAACCCTACCGGTGAAACTAAACTAAAAGATATATTTCTCTCTGTAGAGTGAGTTGATTTCTCTGGACACTATTTGGCAACGCATAATGCTCCACGTCTACAAAAATTAATTAGATATACAACATCGTATACAACATCCTCCTTGGGCAAAAGAACTTCAATTACAACGTTTTAAAAAGCACATATTTGATATGTTACTAACACTTTACTTAACCTGCTAATTGGCGGTTTTAAATACCTCTAATCTCATTTGTCTGAATTATTATCATTAATTATCATCATTGATTCTATAGCTGAATATTGTTTTAACTTTGAGCTATTTTGTATGTGCTACAAGTGTTTGCGCAGTCTCGGGGTGAGTCTCGAAAGCTCACTCTCCTCGAGGCTGATTTGTGCAATTTCCAAACCGTTTATGCTTTTATTATTGCATTGTTATTTTCATTATGTAAATAGTTTCATGTTTTGTGTTCAAATCAGCCAAATAAAAAACTATTGAATTATATCGTACAACGCCCACAAAACACGAATGTTTTACGGATTTTCTGGAAACCTACTTCCTAACAACGTAGTAGACCAATGCGTCTGGCGCATAAATCATTTCAGCAATAACCCAGGTTAAGGTTTGCCACGTATTATAACAATCCGTGGATGAGATTTTGCAAATTTCAGTTGCAGTTCTATGTTAAACGCAATAAACTACGGCGCTTCTAAACTTTTTCTCAGAAGCAAGTCTGTGGGATTTGGGAATTCTCAGACTTACACACTGTTTTCACACAACAAATTGCAATTGCAGCTGCACTTCGTAAATAGCAGAAATCAATTTCTTTGTCATTGTGAAATGAAAACTCAAAAGGACATCAGCAGTGCACGACCGTGAATGTCAACCACGGCACAACAATAAAACACATTCATTCACAATGCTGAATTTTCGAAAACTCTGCTAGTAATATCCTTTAACAAGAAGTAATGGAAACTGTCACCAGCTTTAGTGAAACCAAGAATTCAGGTAATAAAGTCACAGCTAAAAAGCAGAGGAAAAAAACAACACTAACCCTAACCTTTTCCCTAACCCTAACCTAGCCAAAATTAATTAACTTTTTTCCTGTGTCTTTTTCCGTGACTTTTTTCGGATGACTTTATTATCGGTCAGCGAGACCAATATATTTCCCAGCACTACCTCAACTGCCAAAAGCATAAGTACACTTTGGTTTCAATTTAGTTTACTATAAAAACAACACGTACGGTAATTTTTGGCACAACATAAAGTCTTACCGCCTCAGGGATTTTAAAATGCTGCCATACGTAACTCATTGATCATCTTTAAACAACAACCCATGGGGGAGCGTCTTAGCTCAATGTACAGTGAACTACAGATCGTTAAAAAGTTCGAATAAATCTTGCGGAGAGAGAGAGAGAGAGAGAGAGAGAGAGAGAGAGAGAGAGAGAGACAGAGAGAGAGACAGAGAGAGAGAGAGAGACAGAGACAGAGAGACAGAGACAGAGAGACAGAGACAGAGACAGAGACAGAGACAGAGACAGAGACAGAGACAGAGACAGAGACAGAGACAGAGACAGAGACAGAGACAGAGAGAGAGAGAGAGAGAGAGAGAGAGAGAGAGAGACAGAGAAAGAGAAACGGGGTAAGAGGGAAACAGAGAGAAAAATAAGAGAGAGGGGGAAGATGAAGCCACTGATTAAACCGGGTTAACAAAATCCCAACTATCCAGCAGTTTTAAAAAGTGACTTTTTTCCATAACTTATGTTCTAGACCCAATTAACTCTGTTCTACAAATAGAGGTAGAAACAGAGTACATATCTTTAAAAGTACGATTCATTATGAGTAGTTATGTAATGTACTTCGCATAACACATTCGATATTTCATATGTTTACAGATGCCATTATGAAAAATGAGGATGATCAATATAGCTGTCTGGCAGACATAAACGTAATAGCCAATTGGGCATCGTCTCTATGGACGCTGTCATTAATAATGTCAACTAAAGAGAAATTAATTTGTGCACCCTTGCTGTAAAGCTAACGAGAATAAATTGCCACAAATACATAAGCTAGGCAAGAAATAAAAAAGTACTGAACAAGGTGACAAAAATGGATTAATGTTTTGTTTTTAACGCCTTAATTTTACATGCGAGGCAATATTATTTTGTTTGTGATTCGTATTTGTTTTATTGCAGAATTCAGTGCCATTTATGTGTATTTATTTTATTATATTATATACTCTGAAATAGAAGAGTATCGGAAGATGAAACATAGTATATGGACAACTAAACATTCAACAATAATCCACGAGATATTGAAATGCTCTTGGAGGCAAACAAGACTCTCCGAGACTGACATCACACCTTTGCAAAATGAATACAAAAATAGAAACTACAGACAACTTTACGTTAAAATAACCACAACGACTAAATTGTTACCCTCAGAATGCTAAACATTCTATTTTTATAAAAATTAGTAAAACGACTCGAACACAAAAGCAATTTACTAATATCATGTTCTCCTACCAGAGAAATTATGCAGCGAAAACGAAAATAAATTCGTTTAATATTAAAATTGATCAAGATATCAAAATCAAAACGTCTCAAAGGATCTCGGTATCGCCTTGAAAAAATCGACCCTAAACTTTACTATTCATACACCAAATCAAACCCTGTTTGCAGGCAGCACTGGCTAACATCATGTACACACGCATACACATTAATTACACACGTACACCGATCAATTACACCTGGCATATTTTTGGTGTAGGCAGCTATGAGAAACTTTGATATCATACTAGAGGCGCAAGTACACTGAATTTAGTAACGAGATAGATTATTGATTTAAATCAATCGAACGAAATCGAATGTATTTATATCTAACACATTGGACTCAATCAAACAAAATTAATATATTTCCATTTGACACCATGGGATCAATTAAACGAAATAAAATACATTTCCGCCTAATATCTTGGCATCAACCAAACAAACTCCGACGTATTTCCATTAAACATCTTGCAAATTGAAATCAAACAAAATCAAACACACTTCTACCAAACAATTTGAAATCATCAAACGAAATTCAATAATATTTCCACCTAGCATTGCAAGTGACATCAAACGAACAAAATCCGATTTGTTTCCACCAATACCTTGGAATCAATCGAACAAACTACAAGGCTTCACTCAGGTCAAACACAATCTAACCATATACAATCCCGAGCACACATAACTGGGGTAACTTGGTATATCAATTTAAGTTAATTCCATTTAAACTCAAAGTCTTAAATATGGTGTAATCAAATTTATGAACTGAAATCCAATTTTCACATACAAAGCCAAAATCCAATAGACCAATACTGCTCACTGAAGTGAACTTCAATCCAATCAAGTAAAACGAGTTTTTCAATCCAACCCAGGGGATTACATCAGTTCTCAGTGTCTCGCGCACCTTTTTAATCTATAACAACGCTCCAATAAATCAATCGGTGTTCAGCCAAGGCTTTGCACTGCGTCACACAGGGTAAAATGGCTTCCAAAGAAATCAAAACAGCGTACGGTGATCAAAAAGCGATAAACCATTTAAAAGTAATCCGGTATTCAAAGCGTACGTCTTTCACTTTCAAATCAATGTCCGTGAAGTGTCCTTGGTGAAGGACGCGAGACGATGAATAAAACGCGTTTAAAAAGAACTCCGTCTACGTCATCATGACGAGGGGAAATTAATATCAGAAGCTTTTAGCTGATGAGCACAAATCGGATACTGTGTTGAAGAGGAACACAAATAAGAACACCTGATCCACGGGACAATTAAGAAGTACAGGAAATTGTGATAAGCTCAAGTAAGCAAGTGTCAGGTGACCATGATCACAGTTAAATGTGGTCAACAAATGGCTTCTGTACGTCATTCTTTAATCTTTATCTATATCATTCACCTGATGCCGGTATGTGATGCGTCTGTGGCAATCACGAGCCAAATGTCGAAGAATCACTATTCCCGATAAAGTTGTAATGTGTACAGATTTTAGTAAATGCGTATTAAGTACAGTTTACATAATAAGCTACTTACCATAAAATATAATCGAAAGATGAACAATTAAGTAGCAAGTTGGTCATAACAACCTCAACTAACCATTCGATAAATGTTAGCAAATAAAACTACAAAATTAAATCAGATAATGATTTGGATTTGGAGAAAAGACATGCAGTTTTATAATTTAGATATAACCATCATGGAAAACCACTCAAATTCACTGCATAGGCAGCTAACAAATTTTTACTCAACTTTAATGCATTGAATAAAGTGTGCAAATAAGGCTGCACCGTCCCTCAATTTAGTGCCAGCGTTGGTGACTTATAAAGCTTAAACGTTTGAGAAAGAACTTTGCACAAATTGAAATTTCAGTCCATTAACTGTGATATATTACCAGGATGTTGTAACAGCATCTTTTATCCGAGTCAGTAATCTCAATGCGCGCTAACAGCAGCAGTCCAGCGTGATATTATCGACAAAATTGCAAAGATTTAGGTATTGTAGACACAGACAAGTGTTTAGCAAAGCTTTCAGACACTCATTAAATTTAATGTACTGTAGAAGCAGGTAAATAATTTTAGGGATCACCTACTATTCTTTACATCTCTCCCATTGTTTCTGAAGACAAATTGTTCTCTTATATCATGTTTTGTTTTGTCATAATTATCTTTCCTCCTATTGTTAACTATTAACTAATTGTTCAACAAAAGAAATTCTCTATTTTTTCAGTCATTCCAATACATTGTTCCACAAACTCTATGAACCCATTGTTCCCAATTTCTATTGTTTGCGTACTACGCAGTCAAGAATCCCCTCTCCCTCTCCTCCGGGATTGACAAACGCATAACCTTTAAGCAACGATTTAAACGTATAAATGCAACAAGGGCCAAATATTCTTACATTGAGGCAATTGACACCTGATATGCGAGCAATAAGCAGCACTAGGCCCAAAAATTTTTTTACCAGAATGTTCTCCAGAACGGCATCTATACCAAGTAAAATTTATTCTGTGCCCAGCTTGCGTTTAGGTCAGGAGCGCCTGTTAAAGACACATCACAAAGGTTGCATCGATTCAGTTCCATCGATCTTGAGTGTGATACGGTTAACTTAGTCAAGAACATTATCTGTGGCAAGTAGATTGAAGATAGCATGAGACTGAGTGACATAATAATAGGTTATTTGCGGCATCGGAAAACCAATCTACATGACTACTTTGTACCAAACACAGACTGATACTTCACATAAAAAAAGTGGCAAAAACACCAAAAGACCGTTCACATTAAAAAATTAAAACAAGTAGAAATAAGATGTGAAGTGAGACGAGAAAAAGGCAAACATCACAAGTCAAATATGAGTTAACATATTTCTGCTTCATCCAGTGTACAAATGCAATTTATTCGGTTTTCATAAAGCCACAGATAGGACGTTTGATATTGGCTTTTACAATAGCACTATGTCACTGTTGTTACTAGAGGGATTATTTTAAAGCTTTGAAATTCAGCACTATATTATTATTAATGATTTCCATTACCGTGGCAGCCCTCCACCAGCAGTAGTTTTCAAACAGTTAGAGATACACCAGAGAATTCAGAGAAGCCATGCTCAAATGCAGCTTGATATATGACCTGCTCAAACTGATAGGGCTCTCATCATGCTGAACACGAATGAGCATTAACTACGTCAAGTCTGTACAGCTTCACAAACACTTACAGTAAACGTCAATAATTGGGGGATTTTACGCTACACGTTGCCTCAAAAAAATAAAATTACTTGAATTTCAACAACGCCTAGGCGGCACTTGTCTGTAAAGAATTCAGAAGAAAAAACTACATTAAGAGGAAAACTGCAGCTCTAACCAAAACCAACAAAATAAACGTCAACAAGCGAAAGATTTCACATTACAGGACGTTCAGAAAAAACGACAACAGTTACAGGAAAGGTGCATTAACCGAACAATTTTGCTCTACAGGGTGCTCACTAACCGTATAGTAAATGCATGAGTTGATTTCAATTATTTAGCAAATGGCTTATACACTACGGGGCATTCAGAAAAAAACTAGCTGTTTGCTCAAGAACATTACAATGAACACACTCAGCACCAATGGTAACTGGAGGACATTGAAAATGCAAAGGGCCCAAGAGAAACTACGGCCTTATTCACAAGATGATTCTTTCTACCATTAACAAAAAATTCCCATTCATATTCTTGAAGTCATGTACAATCTCTTCCTCTCATTCTCATCGTCCTTCTCTGCTCTGACTCCCCTTTTGTCAACAACATTTCCCTAGATAATCCTCTGAAATCACTCTCCATTCTTATTCTGTCTTCTACAGTAGAAGTATATTAATTTTAGCAAGCAATCCCGCCAGATCATGAATGTCCAATGTCAATGGCCTATACGATGGAAAAAATAGATCAGTTGTGCCACATACTGACGCCAAGACGATCACGAACATCAATCTCCACGTTTACGAGTTTACGACCTTTTTGTTGCCCTTCTTTGCACGATCTACGCCGGAAGTCACAAGTATGAAGTGTCCATAGGTGAAAAGAAACGGAGACAAATGACGCTTATATTACTGAAACCAATGTTCAAGAAACTAGTGACAAACTAGCTGGCTCGAAAACCATTAAAAAGATCTACCCGATAACTGTCGAATAGCGACGTATCTAGCGTGCTATCTAATGATCTTGAACTTTCAATTTGGGCTTTTAAAAATGAAAAGTCAGCAAGGGAGGAAAGAAAAGTACGGGAAAGCTCAAATTCATGCCAATTTCATTTACATACTAACATGGAAAACGCAAATACCTAGCTAGCCAGTTTAACGTTCCACAAGGTATCAAAACAAATGAGTTCCTGTTTCTTTTGATCCCTTGATTCCTTTGATAAAAAAGAAAATAATAAGATTCAGGGCTATTATTCTACAATGCTTGCTTCTCAAGAAACTACCCAGAGATATGAACACTTTTCACAGGTAACGAAGTGTTGCTATTGCTAGAGGCTGGAGCACTGAAAACATGAAATCCTACAAATTATAATTAAATCTAAATTGCACAATTAACTTAAATTAAAGACAAATTAATCATTGCATTAACATTGCAAAGCACGTCACTTGACATCTCAGCTTTGGTGAAGCTGCTTTGAAAACATCACGTCCATTAGAACTCGCATACATGCTTTCTTTTTCTTCCCTTACCTACAATCGCAGGTTTGTGAATGGCGTAAACCTTTAGCGAGGCATAAATCCTTTTACTACACCACTATCAATAAAATTCTAGAAAAATCTCCGAGTCATAGAGCTTACAACCAGCGTCTTATGAGCAGTTTCATTCCAACTCTACCACCAAAGATTTCCTGTGTCCTGTCAACATCGTCTGCACTTTGTGCAAACAATACCACACATGCACTAAGTTTGCTGTGAAGAGCACACTGACACAATAGTCAGTGTATATTCTGTAAAGCTTTCACATGTTGCACTGCACATTGGCAGTGTTACGCACAACTACCGCTGAAGCCGCGTACACATCGCAAAACAGCTCGCAGCCAGGCGTGACGTCACGGCGTAGCCATGTGGGGAGGCTCACGTGACGCGCGCATGACTTTATTTATAGTACAGTCGGTAAAGAATCTCTCGCCGACAAAAAATGGTCCTCCAAGAAAAGGGCAATAAAATTTTAATGTTTGAAAGAAATGGCGAATAAAAACGCAGTGCAGAAAAATGAAGCGAACAAGATATGGTCACGCCAGCTAGCGAGTCGCTCATTATCAAAATTTGAATCTCCCAGATTAAAAATTAACGTAATTAACGAAATAACATCATGTTTGTTTTGCATAACGACGAGCACAGAATAGCATAGGTCGAAAAGGACGTGGTTTCTTTCAGACACTAATTCCTTACGCGACGGATGATGCCTTAGGCCTGTAAGTAATAATATCTCGACAGAAAAAAAAGGAAGTTATGGAAGGCGAGAATATGAAGAAAAAGAGAAATGAAAACGAAGCAAAGCTACCAGTATACGTTTATTTGCTTATTTGGTTGTTGATTACGTAGGACAATTACCAAACAAAATACACAAAACAAAGATATACACTTTTCCTGGAGAAATATGCTGACAATGACATCACAAAATTTGATTGAAACTTCACTGGAGGAAGAAGAAACAAAAAAGAAACAATCAGAAAAAACAGTTGTTATTTCTACATACACAATTATTGCACAAATTTCTCTCGCTATAACAATTATTCTCAGCCTATAAATTTAAAACTCAAGCAAAATTATTTTGTTTTGTGGCTGCAAGCATTTTTGTAGCTTCTTGTGCCGATTATCACGTGACATGACAAAAACTAGATCGTCAAGAAAGAACAGTATTTTAAATAAATGACAGTCAGTTATAGTTACAGTTACCATACGGATTTCATTATAAGTTGTATGAGGTCATTGTGATATCATTACAAACGTAATTTATAAAACTGATAGCAGGATGATACTACTAATGTGATAGTGTTGCAAATGCATAACCAAGGAAACATGCCAGAAGGTCGAATGTTGAGCAGTGCGTGAGAATCTGTTGACGAGGTGGTATCTAAGTACCATGCGTTATCTTTTGACTACATTCAGTAGTACTAAACTTCGATTAATGCTAACAAAATCTGTAGCAATATAGGTGTAATAATTATTCATGAAATTAAAAACAATGATGTAATCCAGTACCGCCTGTTAGCTTAAAGAAAGAGCTCTTTCACTGCAAAGTTGAAACAAGGTGAAACGGATAGCTGCATCACTAATACGTTTGGTCTGCAGTATGCCAAGCACTACTTAAAAATCATTTCAAAAGTTGTTACAGTAAAAGGCGATTGGATATCATTGCTGATATCATTTTAAATTACTGTCTTTATTTTACAGAGGTCACGGTTTCAACAAGTGATGTTTCTTCGGATAACTTTTCAACATCACAGTTATCAACAAGCTTAAGCTACGTGTATAAATGTGACTTCAACCTGCCTCTGCGCATGTCTGAAAAAGCATCAGCAGCATGCTTCTACAAGAGTTTTTTGCGATAAATATTATGAAAGTGTTTTTCGCCTCCACAAGTCGTAGCTCAACACCTCTAGCGGAAGGTCCTGCGAACACTAATCAATCGTGTACTTATTCGCAGCTTCGCCGTGTCTTCAAGAGACTGTTCGAGAACGGCTTCCGCCGCCTGGCTTCCGCTTCCGCCCCGCCGAACACGGAACGTCCAATTAACAGACAATTGATCGATCTGTACGCCGTTTAATGATTTAGCAACTGAGCCGTGCACTTGTGTGTGTTACAGTGACTTTTCATGGCAAGGATTTACTAGAAAATAGCGAGTCAAACCACAGGGTAGCAAAAAAACTGAAGCAAGAAAAAACTAGGATATATGCAATAAGTATGTGTTTCGATCGTCAATAGCAGCAACAGTAGTGACCAAAATTTAATGTAACATTATAGGCGTGAAACAGAGTTAAAACAATTTATAAGAGCCAAAATTCTAAAAACTAAAACAATTTTTGATTTAAGTTAATCGAAATCAAATGTTTTTCTCCCAGGCCAGCATGGTATGTTGGTTCTCAAGAAACTGGCTTTGGGGAACGCTTGGCGTGCCACTACAAGTTAAGATAGTCAAGAACTTTACATGAAACATGCTCTGTCGATAGGAAATCACAGCTAATTTCATCCACATTTTTCAAACAGTTAACTATATTAACAGTAATTAATACACGCAATACTATCAGTTCAGTGCCAATCAGAAGTTAAAGTGTCATGAATTTTATTTTGTACTACATTACGAATGGGGTCGTGTTGAGTGAAGGTTGAAGAACTATGTGCTATATGAAGGGTTTTCAACTTCAAGTCCTAATAAAAGTAACGTAGACGAGTCACAAAAACGCCCCCTCTAGTGTTGGTTTTAGAAACTAATACGGTAACCCAACACCTGTTACGGGGTCACTGCAATTAAAAATTAAGAAGAATTAATTTTCCTTTTATCACACTTGAGTGTCCTCTATCACGGACATCTCCCAGTCACGAAAATGAATCCTATTAAGAAATTCCTTAGTCAGAAGTCACGTAAGTTCCAATCTGCACTTCTACCTCGAACTGACCTCACACAGGATGTGTTCAAACAAATCTCGGATTCGGCAGCCAATATTAATGTATTTATCCGGTTCAAATGATGCATCTGTATTTGACTAAGTTAGACATTACAGTCATCCATTTAAGTCGCAGCAAAAATTCCACCAGGCTTCACATTATTGTATTTGCTTTCACTTTGTTATAGGACATGACAGCCACTTGGGCAGCAATCCAGCTGAACTCAGTGCCGGTCCCAAGCCCGGGTAAATGGGGAGGGCAACCCACTGGCGTAAAATACCTCTTATGCTCAAGAAACTCATGGCGAACCAAGACGAAATGGCCCCCAGTCCTGTCGGAGGAAAAGATGGATAGGGGGAGAAGATAGAGCTCTTCTCAGAAGAGGAACATCTAGAGAGGAAGTGGGAAGAAACAGCAGATACGATGACAGACAAGGGTGGAGACAATTTCTCAGATGTTCACCAGCTGACAGATAATATATCTACCAGGCGGATTGGTGAGAAAGGTGAGAAATAGGACATGACAGTTTTCCAGATATAAAACAGACCTATGGCTTAACTCCCTTTGGTGAACTGGATAAACACAGCACCATCGTATAAGTGTTGATTTCTCAATTTGTATTATCTGTTAAATCCTATACAATTGCTGCCAATTGAGAAAGCATCGTCCAATGAACTTCCAATGAATTCTACCAAAAAAACTGAGACGCGTGATAATTACTTCGTCAGACACTTGATATAAAAATGCTAGACCTGAATGTATGAATACAACATGATGTAGTTTTTCAATACACGTATCTCCTGATCTAATGAATCAGGCACTAGATACTTAAAAAAACATATTAATAAAGTGAAAGAAGGCAAAGGGTTGCAAAGGTTGCAAATTTTGAACGAAAACTGTGTAACTTTTAACAACAGGCTCCGCCCTAAATAACTACCAAAAATACCATTTAACGATTTGCAAAATATATGTTATAGCAAGCAAGATAATGGAATTAGCTAATACCTTGAAAACGAGTTGATAGGAGTATTGGAATTTTGCCTAAAGCTATTGCACATACAACAGCAGGAAAGCAAGATAATTAAATTGCTCAACATCTTATTATACGGAAGGCGGCACTAAAAATCGATTATTTAATTAGTTTACTGAAGCTTTCAGGCATAATCTCTGCTTGCTAGTCACGTCACATAAGTTGATATTTTCCAAAGGGATTACGCTGTGATGCTTAATATCATTCTGGTTTTTTTGCAGGAGAGAGATTTTTTCAACCATTATAATGCTTTGTTTCAAAAACCAGTACTCGAGCTAGATGAATTTCTCGCGTAACGTCGTTATTGTATTCACGACGCCAGAGACAAATTTCTGAAGTGCACAGCACGAACACTAATTGCCGCGACCACACGCATTAACAATTATAATCTAAACAATTGACTCTTACAACAAATGAACCCGACGAAAAGTTATTGAATGAGGTGCCGAAAAATTTTATGCCAATCAGGAACGGAAAAATCGTAGGCCAACCAGGACATGAAGCCAGATCCTTGCGCTTTCGGGTGGTACCATTTAAGTTACTCGCCCATTATAGAACTGCAGGTGTGATATATCGTCTTAGCAGTGTAGATGAGAGGCAACCACGTATGTACGCACAGACAACTAAAATAACCGAGCTTGCAAAACCCTCCTCACAAAATGATGAAACTGCAAATGATGCTGTAACGCTGTGCAACCCAATGCAAATTAAAAAGCGTTAACATGCCCGCAAAGAAAATGAAAGATCTACTTTTCACTCAGTTACTCATCTTCTTACTCATTTTGGTGCCCTCACAATTCTGTCCTTCAAAGCTAAGGCACTTCCGATCTCAGTTTATCGTTCGCTTACAAGCCTTTTCAATACAGACATCTAAACACACATGCAGAATAAGTCGCAACCGAATATATAGAACATGCGAATCACATACGAACGACCCTATTCGTCTGTACGGAATGTGGATTTACGATTTAATACATTTAATACGGTAGCGCACGAACAGTTTTCACTGACTGTGTCGAAAAATTCCGGACAATCCGGGGCTAATAAACCCTGATTACATGTGCATTCACCTTAAGTTAATACAATTTGTCAACATTTGATTTTCCAAAGGTGCCACGGCTCAGTGCACTCGCTATGCTTTAACCAGAAAGATTTAGTCAAAGTCGTGTGAAAATAAAAGGCCATTTCGTAATTTTTGTTCGCCGTCAGAGCCAACCGGAAGCCTCTAAGAATTCCAAATGTTGAACAATTTGAGCCTTTACAGCCACGCATAACTGATAACGCCTTATCAACGCAACAACCATGAACATTTTCCAGACGGCTTAATCGACACACTCGCCCTGCCGATAATCTTCAGTATGACCTTGGCTGTTGCGAAAGGTCGTCAGAAGCTAAAAAGTACCTCAAATATAATAAGCAGAAAAAGCTGCAGCTCTCAGAAATGAAGCCAGCGAAACCAGTGAGCGCAAACGGAGATTACTAAGGTCACTCGGGGATGTGTCTGTATTACGAAAAAGAAATGTAGCACAACGCATTTAAAATTTCACAGGAAGTTCTAAGGAAACGGAACGCTGATTCAGGTGGGCGTTAATTAGTAAATTAATCAAGAATTTAACTGTTGCTTTTAATACTTGCTTAGTATCACTTAATTTACCGCTTGATTATTAACCAATGGAGCTAATCATTTAGAAATACTAACACTTTTGCATACCCAGTACTCATCGAACATGTCCCTGCTAGATCTAGCGATTAGCTGTTTTTAATTTTGTACAGGATTTCCTAAAGCCAAAATTATCACCAATTTTGCTTCTTGGTATGCTAACTTCAATTAGAAAAACACATTTTCAATTGCTCAGTGTATAGCATAACAATTACGTAGAAAGTTGGTCCTAATATCATCTAAATATTTGCTATCATAGCGAACATTTTACGAACAAAAATTGCATCTGCTTTTCGTTGGCACAGTATACTGTTACGAATTTTGCGATTTACGATTTTGTTGGAAGTCAGAACCAAACCACTACTCTAAGCAAAGCACTTTTTTCAGACAAGCTAAAGTCATTATTTTACATGAACGCAATTAAACTCCAACAAAATTGAATACTTATTATGCAGCGCTAAACATGAAATTGGTAAATTGTGTCATAAGTCACAGCACGAGCAACATTCTTTGCAGAATGGCCTTCTAATTCAGGGGATAGATAAACTTTTAATGACTGAGAATAATATTTTACTCCGTAACTATAAAAATTAATGAAACTGCAGCCTGTAACAGTTGCAGCAAAGAAAATACATTAGTGTCCAAGCATAATCTACATTGTGCTGCCATCTATCGCTGATGTGTGCAATCGTTCAAAACCAACTACCCAATGACAAATAGACTCTCGTCGAGTGCTGACATCTGTTAATTATGAACAAAAACAAGGTTCAACAAAAATTCAATTTAGCTAATTTAAAAGTAATCAGAAGTGAATATTTAAAGCAAAAATGTAGAATCTGCTGCCTTGATGTCGCTTCATAAATAAATATACAAGCATGCTCAATAACACTTGTTTACCATACACTGTCCGATACTGCCACAGAACATGAAAAGCTATCCAGAAAGCAGTCTTCCGTAACTGCAAGCCATAAGTCCAGTGTTTTTCACAATTTTCTTTCTTGATCTTCAAAAAGTCACAGTTTTTTCAAATAGTTACACAATGCTCCCGTTTCTTTGCTGCACACTGATTCCCTGAAAAATATTTCAGCTAGTTTCCGCCCATAGTGCTATTCCAGACGTTTCAAGTTCTCCATCAAAACAAAGAGCACCTTGAGTTGAAACATTGGATTGGAAAATAAATGATGAACAAATCCATAACACAGGGAATCCAATAACCTTCACCAGTAGAAAGAAGTTTTGAAGTAAGTACTGCTGAAAAACAATGAGCATAT
Organism: Tubiluchus corallicola; assembly: GCA_030141605.1. Lineage (NCBI taxonomy): Eukaryota > Metazoa > Priapulida > Priapulimorpha > Priapulimorphida > Tubiluchidae > Tubiluchus > Tubiluchus corallicola. The sequence continues at coordinate 21,077 of JAQGDQ010000178.1, read as the reverse complement.
AAAACTACCAGAAGAAAATTTTCTTGTAAACTTACCCGTAGAACTGTAACTGTCGTTGGACGATTGAGAGAAAGATCGAGTCCGAATCTTTGGCGTACGCTTAGGACCAGCCTTCGAGTCCTGAAAAGCAAACCAGTCCATTAGAAATCTGGCAATACAGAGCCCTAGCTCATAATAATAATATGGAATTACACTTTCAACATGAAATAACATTGCAATCATCATCTTCACCACCATAACAATCACCACTACCACTACCACAATCTTCATCATCATCACATCAATCAATCTCTGATTAAGTTACACAGTACAAGATTAATACACCAGTAGTACTTTTCTGTATCTTTCACTAGCATCAAACAACATATGAGATACTCTTAATAAGCCTAGCAATTTTACTACATGTATTACAAAACTAGTAATTAAGCAGTATTAAACAAACTAGATACAACACTTTGCCTAAGCAGATTGACCCTACGCATGTCTAAAGCAAATAAAATGAATTTTGTCAATAAACAACACGCAGCCAATGTGCCATTTGTATTGCCAACATCAATTGAGTAAGGCTCCCAGGAGCGCTTATAAGACCATTATTAAATTAGGTCGGTTCCTGTGGAGTAACATCACTTCTAGAAGATTCAATTACTGATGACTAACGCTACTATTCTAGCTACAGCAAGCAGCATTCACTAAACGACTAACGGAAATTAAGGAAAAAACAAATGATTTCTGTCAAGATTTAATACAGTGACAACATATGGTCTCGCCAAAAAACCATCAAAGCTATAAGACGTATCGAGTAGTCTATCATTTTTAGGAGGGTGGAAGATACATTCTCCGATTTAAAAAATGATACAGAAAAGCAGCTTTGGAACTTCACTCCATCTTTACTCAAACCAGAAGTATAGGGAAATGAAAGGTTGTGAAAATTAATTACAGCTGAGCAGAAGCAGACTTGTTTATTGTCGTCATAACCTATGACCACAATAATTTGATAATTATTAACTACCTGTTTCTTACAACCAGTTTTTGCAAAAAAAATGTTTTGACTGGAATGGTAAACATTCAACTTAGTCTTTACCATCATCCACGTTCTTGCATACTAAGTGTGCACTGGCATTATGCCAAGTGATTTTAGTTTTTTATTATCTACTGTATTACTTACTGAATGCAATGTAATATATGTAAAAAGGGAAACATATGCTTTGCTTTTTCTTTTAAAGATATGCAGATTGTTGATCATATCCCGCTAACTAATGTTTCTACCTGTTCTCGTTGTCGTTGTTGTTGTTCTTGTTCTTGTTGTTCTCGCTGACATTCTGTGCTAGAGCTCAAATGTTCACTTTTACACAGAGAAGGCAATGACTGATACCAGTTCACGCGGGAAAGCACCTTTCCACTCTCACTGTTCAATTCCATACAACATTTCTCCAGCTCTTCCAAATTCAACGTCTCATTTCTGGAATCACAACGGCGGACCATCTTCAAATGTGCGTTATGCGTACCGTTCACCAAAATTGACTTCGGAGGAATGTCTACAGGAATGTCCACAATGGCTGGTTTTGAAAGACTCCCACAGTTTTGCCAAAGGTTCAGTAACGTGAAGACGTCACCGCAGCGAAACATCGGGTGAAGAAGAGCTGCAACACTGGACAATTATTGTGTAGCGGAATACTTTGGTATCGTTGCCTCCAAGAATAACCACTAATCACTGCTGCAAAGTTTACTAAGTCTACAACCAACAGCATGTATCACAAGGCTGACAGTGAGCTTCTTTGATGTCCGCAACAGTACAAGATGGCCACAAAAAACTTCACCAATATGACCGGTTGGCGAACTTCCACAAGTAATTCTTTTCCAATCAGTTTCGCTGTCTCTCAATGTTGGATGACAAAAAACAGGCAGTCAAGATACATCAATCAGTGAACCGATAATGAATTTTAATTCCACGTTGACCAACGTTTAAGTGAAGCGCAATTCCAATCCTGGGATAACTCGGAGGACTAGGTGGTAGGGGTCTAATGTGCCATGCTCGTGCATCTAGGACATCAGGAAGTATCCAGTGATAGTTTGCCTGCCGTTTGTTCAACCACAATGACTGATTCAGTGAATGAGTAAACCTTCACGTCACAGGAAACTAGTGAATGAAGCCATTACTCAGGGAAGGCAATATAACTGAAAACGTTTAACGTGTGTGAATCACACTGGCTTCACGTGGTTTTTACAGTCACGTAGGGATTTACCAAGAACAGAAAGTTTTGTCCGATTAGCAACAGCTGCAGGTGTACACTTGAGAGAAACGCCCCCACTTGGCAAAAAGCATAACGAATAAGTAGCACAGGAACATTAACAATTTGACATAATTACTTTACCACTTGGTTTCCCACCAAGCCGCGGCAAGTAAACAAGTGGAAAGCCGTTTCGAATGCCCCTCAATTTTTAGTAAAGCACAAAAATAACATGATAGTATCACTGTCTGTGAAAACTATCTGTGAAAACTATTAAAACATCAGTCAAGTTGCATCTAGCAGCTCATTTATTTACGCACGAGCAAAACTGCAAAGCAAAAAATATATAACATAAAAAACCAATGAATAGACTTACAGAAAGCGGATATGATTTTGTCCGTTACGAAAAGGAGATGCTATTTTAACCGAACTAGGTCAGTGTGTACTTGAAAGTTACGTGCAGTCTGACCAAAGGTTCTCAAAACGGTAACGTAAAGTTCAGTACAAACGAATCTTATAATTCTTTATTCCTTACTGCAGGAAGTTTACTTAAACGTATACAATAAATCACCCAAACACGCTAAATTATCATCAAAAATGATAATTATATATTTTTCTATCTTGCCAACACACTAGAAAAAGTTTTCACTAATTTTCGTATGTAAATGAATGTAAGCAAGCGAGTTCACTGAAAATACTTCACTCAGTCCCTTCGAAAGTCACTGGCCTTTGAAAACTATATACATGCAGAAAGAGATAAAGTGTACAATCTTGTGTTAAAGTCAATAATTTTTATCAACCGAACTTTCATAAGGAAAGGAATCTTGCAGCTTGGTCAATTAAAAAATTAACTAGGCGTTACGACAAGAATGTGTGCGTTTGTTTCTTTTACATCTAAACTGGAATCTACTGCTTACAGACACAGTCTTGATAAAGACAGACTACTAAAATTATTCAAAACAAAAGAGTTTTTAAACTACTATTTTGCTACTATGTGCTACCCCTGTTTAATTATTTAATAACTTAAAGATTTTCTTTTCACAAGTAACTTCTGATTGTAATTTTGTAAATAACAAAGATCGGCGGCAAAAAATCAGACAGTGGAGCTTAGCTTACAAGAAAACGAAAAACCTCAAATTTATGCAAATTATATTTCTGCATAGAAAGACAAACAGACGCAAAACCGTAAATTAAATCATAAAAAGATATCTATAGATGCCAGAGGTCACCATAGATTGCTAGTAATTAATAAAAATAAAAAGCAAAAGTAAGTTTTTTGAGGAAGCAGCAGAAGGCAAATCATTGCAACAATCCTTTAGGCTCTGATTTAACACTTATTTTACAAAAAAGACACGATTGTAAGCCAGTTATTAGGGACTGTCCTCCCAACAGTCTTTGAACTACCTACAGAGTCCATGTGATTGTCTAGAGGTCGCGTGAAGGGCAAGAATCAATGGCGCGTCTTTAATCTCTTCACATCAAAGATCGTAAGGCTTTACAGAATCCCAAGAGCACGTGAAATTTGATGTCTTTTTCTGGTCACGAAAATTTACTTCAAGCTGTGTAGAGATGAAAGAATTCATGCTAATGTGACTTTACTGCTGATGATTTGCCTTTAGGCAATGATTATTAAAAAAGTCTGGCTCCCATGTATTGCGTGCACACAGCACATTTTAAACAGACATTAAGACTGCAACATTTTTTCTGTGCTGTCAATAAAATGGCGCAACAAGCTTCATACAGTGACTACACCTATCAGAATGTTCGAAATAACATCTAATGTCGTCACATGTATACTGACACTGTTACTCATCTGACCAATAACAATTACGTTTTCATTCAAGCTGCATTTTCGGGTTTCTTTTGCTCATGAAGAAGCAAAAACAACAGGAACCAGATGAATAGAATGGGGTGATTTCATTAAAATCAAGCTTAATGTCAATTAAACTTAAAAGAAGTCTGCTGGGTGTGGAAGGGAGACAGGTGCACGGAAACTCGTCGTCAAGGAGACGGGTACGAAAGGTACTTGGTGTTGGATAGAATATGTTGCACAAAACTGTAATTATTAAACAGCAAAAGCAGAAACATGCTTGTTAGCTGAGTTAATGCATGCAAAAGAGAGCAGTTAGTCCATCATGTAAGTACAGGACATGATCTCCAAAATTTCGTAGAACCTCTGCTAAAGCCAAGAATGGAATATCGTCAATGATCAAGTTATGGGTGTATACCAGAAAAAAAATCGCTAAACTCTACACTGAAGGCTGATGCCTCTGAAAATTTTTTATCTGACTCCTACCTCGTCACCATCTTCATCATCAGCTTCTGATACCTCCAGGACTTCGTCTTCAAATGACACCTGACGCCTCCGCATTTCCCTTTGCAAGACCGCCGAGCCAGTGGTGTTTCTGCGCCCCCTCTGAATTGTTGCATCTTCCTCGTCTTCGGGAGCAAACTGACCATCACTGGTTGATTTCCCAAGTTCACATAGGTTCTTTCTGAGTGAAGACCGACGCCGTAGCGTGGGTTGCTTGGCTTCTTCTGACGTTGTCGGAGAAACATTTTCTTCTCCTACTCCATTCATGAAAACACTGTCTTCCTCTTTGTGGGGTGTTAGTGGGCTACTTGCATTAACTGCAGTTGGCGACATAGTAGTAGAGGGTTTTGGACTGTTACTACTGACCATTTCATGATTGAAAAATGGTATGGCTACACTCGGACAAGTGGCCCTCCTCTGGTCTTTAACTGGTGACTTGCCAAAGACGAGTTGCTTCTTGACAATGTTCCAGTAATGTCCTTTCTCATTCATAGTTCGTCATCTAAGAAGTCCAGCTCAATGCAACTTCGGGTTACATTCAAACTATTCCATTGGTTGTACCACCTGATATGTTTTGTCACATCATTGGACAGAAACGATGAAATATTCATCAGTATGGAGCTATGTAAGCATCACCAGTAATATTTAAGATTGCCACTATCTGCACTTTTCCTTTCGTCCTCTTCACCATCTATCACTTTCGTTGCACTCTCAAGAAAAAGTTTTCCACAATGCATCACTTTCACTTGTCCAGGATGCTTTGAAAATCCATCCAACACCTGGGAGAGCTAAGCTACGCATTTCAAAATTTATTTATACATCCAATTTTTTTATACATCCCATCCTTTTACAGGAAGCAACAAAAAATGCGAGCAAATCCAGTACAGTATTTCCAAAATATCTCCGAGCAACGCATGACGGCTCATGGAAAGTGAATAAAAGAAAGAGGGCAAGGCTTATGCGTAAATTTATAGCTCCTTACTGGTAGTTCGTCAATGTCTTAAATTAATTTTGTGCATCTAATGAGAGTTAGTATTACCACAGAACATCCTCTGCGGTTATGTTTACATGTTTCCCCAATCCTCTTGTTGCATCAATCATCTGCTAATTATGAAGAATCTAAAACAGCATCTGCAGCAGCAACATCGTTATCTATTCAGGTAAGTCGCTAGACAGCAATACGTTATATCTGATTACTTTAGTTCAACACTGACGCACGGTTTAGTTAATTGGCTTGCCACCAAGCTAACTATTTCATCTTGCCAACAAAAAGCAAAAAATATTTTAAATTAATAAAGAAATAAAAAGATTTGTTTTCGCAGTCATTAACTTCACTGCTAAAACGAATCACAATCGGAGATAACAACGTCCTACATGTATGACGTGATAAAATGATAAACATGATAAAAAGCAAATGCTGATATTTTTTTAAAGTATTTAAGACATTTAGTATGTGTGCTATGCTGATCTGTACAAAGTCATCTCTAAAGTATTGTACCTTGCACAGTTTTTGTGGTATGTAGATTTTTTAGTTTGCCATTTTATCACTATTTTTAGTCTATTGTTATTGACTTAAAACAAAATAACTATTAACAAATCAAATAACTCTCAGTTTTAAAATTTTATTGATTTTAAAAGCAGAGAATATTCTCGTATCCCATGGGATACAACGGGTATGAAACGGTTAAACTATTAAAACCCAGTGCCCTTGCCCTGTCCTGTGAGTTTGCATTGCTAAACGATTGAATGCAAAACGGCAAGAGATCCAGCTTAGCGTTTTTAGGACACGCCAGAGCAGAATTGACATTAATAACTATAATAACGATTATAACAGATTCTACTATCTACCAGAATAATAACTATTTGCGAAAGTGCAAACGCTACAGACAAGACAAAGGGGCAATGGGGTTTTGGTGCCAAATACTGCTGACCAACTTGCTTCAATGGTGTGCATATTTGGTTTCGCAAATGACCCTAAGCGTTATCTTCTATTTATAAACGACAGTGTACAGCAGCAACGTGACTACTGAGTTAGTCTATCAGTCATAGCAGTTTTGAGTTTACAAACGTCAACAACTGCGACATGTTCTATTAATATGGCAACTTCTGAAGCGGAGAGCTGATCAGTTTTCAATGTGCGCAGACCGCCCTTTTGTTTTGTTTCTAGTACAGAACGCTCCGATAACCGGCAACTGACCCTCTTGGACTGCGACTACGTATTTACTATACACTGTATACAGTTCAACGAGAGTTTGATCTTATCCAGTCAACATGCGCCGTAAAATGCTCGAGCCTGAGGCTTTCATCTACTATAGTCTAGCAACACAACAAGGAAGTTCTTATTTAATATCGTCGTGCTGTGACTGATGCATATTTCATCAAACATTACAAGTGTCCTACGTTTGCTTTCATACAGAAATGTGCAATTATAGATGAAACAAAAAAGCGATACTGGTAGATGTTCACTTTCAAATGAGAAGGCCTGTGGCCAAGCATAGAATGGAATGTTTAGTGCTTAATTACCAATCATAATGTTCCAAAAGGGGCTTAAAATAAAACACAATGCTGTGCATTTCATGTCAACATATACTGTAATGGCTTATAATGTGCAAATATTTGATGGAATGTTCGATGAGTCTACAATGAGCAGACTATAGCGAGCAGTCTACAACGAGCAAAACTAAAGCGTACGATAAGAAATATGTACCTTTCTAGTATAACATTTTTCTTTAAAAAACTTTGCAAAAATAGCTCAAAAATACTCAGGACTCACAATATAAATGGAATTACACAACAGTTACTGCATAAAATAAATAGTAGTGGTTTCTACTGTAGACTATCTAAATCTACAATAAACACAAGATGATATTCCCTATTTAAAATAACAACAAGTATGTAACGAGATATGCTACCATGATTTTCATGAAATCAATGAATGTACAAAAAGTATTCCTCAGATTTTACTTCAAGCCAGATGAGACCGTATTTGTCGTCCATTCAAAAATGGCTCCTATCTAATCTACAAGAACCTGTCATTCCTGATCACGCTGATTTGCTTATTTACCAAGCAACAATAACCCCTCATCGAGCAACACAGAAAATACGACAGAAACTCGTAAATATTAGAAGAAATTACATTTGACATTAGGCAAAAATAATCAAACGCTTTACACGAAAATGCACAGTTATGAAAAAAAACATAATTTGCTGACTGACAACTTGTGCTGAAAAACAAGCAAAGCCTACTCACTCTCATTTTCATCAATCCCACAATTTACACAATTTACAGTCACCAGTTCCACCACGACCATCACAATGCCACTCAGTACACTCAGCTGAAGAAAACTGAGCGAAGGCCGTGACAATCAGTGGAAACATAGTCAAGTCGCTAGCACTATTAATTCCTAATTATAACACTGCAAGAACACCTTAGGCTACAAACAACCATCAATTCAACTCAATATGAAAAACAAGCCAATCTAGCAAATTCAGACTATGCTTAGCACTTTCTGTTAACTATGACCTTAAGAATCATAGATTTGCAGCTGTAATACGAAAAACTCAGGTATTTTTATAAATTCAGCTGGACACTCCTGCAACAGAATATACCATCATCAAACACAATACTGGGTACAAACACTAAACTAACTTCTGACAGCGAATTTAACTTACATGTTGTAGGACTGTACTATTATTTTCCGTTAATTGGCTGTAAGCATATGAAAACAAAAACACTAGTACATTACTGCCCCCCTAGCGACTTCAATGTAAAGACACTACTCCAATGATGGGCTAGTGACATTGTAAAACAGTTATAGCACCTTGGCCAAAACAAACAAAAACATTCCACATTAGTTTGATGAAAACAACAGAAAATGCAAGCTCTGGCAAACTCAAACAGTGCTAGCTTGAAAGAGGTAAGGACTGTTGATCCAAGACCTCAACTATAACATTTCACATCTGCTGTAACTTCTAGATATTAAAAAATTACCATTTTTCCCTTTAAATGTTAATATGAGTACTTAGTTTAGTAACCAATACTACTCATGGCCTATATTTTGTGTATAGTGTTATACCATTGTGTTCTTGTTCTTTAATAATACAATTGATTCAATGTTATTAGACCAATTACTGCTTATTCTACTCACTTGACAAGCTAATTTAAACCACTAAAATAATTCTAATGGAGACGACAAAATTTATCAGGTGACATTACACTGAAACTTCAAAGTGCAATGTTTCTTGTATTCCGTATTCCATAAATTTTCAAGCAATAAACGCAGCAAATGTAGTTCAAACTTTTGCCACAAGGGTGCTTCACACGTTTGAGTGTTTGAATTTCAAATGCTTCACAGATTTCTAAACAATAAAGGGAATAAATGCAGTTTTTTTGAGTAACGGAAACTTTTAGTGCACAGTCTAATATTTCATGAATTTTTAAGCAATAAATGCAGGAAGTGCAGTTCCGCAAGGGTTCATTGTCATAAGGATACAATTCTTTTTTATTCTGATAATTAAGAATAAACTGAATTTAAAAAATGAAGACAATAGCAGCACCAAGTCATTTCTAAAACTATATATATATGTAACTACTGCAATAATCAGTGGCTATTATGCAGAAATTGATTGAAACTTACAATAGCAAACGTGGCAGAGAAACAAAGAAGTTATTCAGCAGTATTTTAGACTGTTCAACAAGTTTTATGAGAATGTTTAAGAGCAAAAATCTAATAACATTCAAGAAATATCACAACTAATATACTGCATTATGTAGCAGTCAATGGCCATGTATCCCATAATATTTCTTCACAACTAATATACTTTAATGGTCTCTTGTGTAATCTCCACACCTGTGATTCACTGATCATTCACTGACATTCATTATCACCTGCCTGGCTCATGCATTAATGACTGGTTAGAAATATAAACTTGTACAGTTCAGGGTAAGATGGCTACCATAAGAGTCATCAGTCAAACAACACATATCCCTAGTGAAAGACTGAACATGACTTAATTCAGTGCAAGTCAGTGCTGCTAATAAGCTTTCCAGAAAGCAATGAAATAATTTATATTTGTCCCAAGAGCTATGTCACCACGATACAATGAAGATAAAAATAAATAAATGTCAACTAAGCAAATTAGAGGCCAGCCACGGTGAAAAAAAAATGTGATTTAGAAGTAAACAAATGTAAGATAATATAAAGTAACAATAATAAATTCTGTGACAATTAAAATATGTTTTTTGAAGAAACAAGAATTTACAGTGTTAGGGAGCAACCTAGAATCAATGTCGCACTTTTTGAGGATTATAAAATATCTGAAATTTGTGAGATCCGTCAAACTGCTTTCTCTACTAAATGCATAACAAAGTGACTGTGCAATAACAGCAGTATCTATACATGCTTGTGCAATGGAGCACCTAATGTAAGCTTGCTTCATTGATCAAGAGGGCTTGGGGACATTACATGCATATCACTGATTCAGGATTGCCTACCCTAATGAAATTATTATTCCACAATGCAGCAGGATGTTACCAAGTATTGGATCTTGAGCTATATATACATCACAAGTAAATGATTTTCACACAGTCACACAATAAATGAAATAGATAGGTCAATCACCTTCCAACACAGCAGCCAAAGGAAGCAAAGAAACTGCCAGCAAAAATGATGAAAAACAATGATGTTCAGACTCTGATCACTGACTAAATGAAACTAACAAGACAGATTTTAGTATTAAAGGGAAAAAGTGACCAACTTGGACAGTAACTCAAAATAACCTGTGATCTAAAACACTATATGTGCAACTTTGTTTCCTTGTGAGTACCTAACATCAAAGAATTATTAGCTCGATTCTCAGAACAGCTATTTCCTTGAAATCTAGACATTCTGCTGGTTTCATTCTACTTCCTTTAAAGATTGACTGAGAAACACTAAAAAATGTTTGTATAATTGCATTTACATTCTAATACGGCTCTAGCCAAAACTGCTTTAGGAAAGCCAAATAGAAGCACAACTGATTGCCAATTTCAACAATAAACCAAAAAATCTGGTCAAAATCTTGTGTACTAGTGGCTAATTTAACTGTTAATTTATTGCCTGTTGCTGTCTCCTCGTGAAAGCGAAAATCACTTGCAGGACAGAGGCCAAAACTGAACTCATATAAGATCAACATCCAATTTACGATTTTTAATATCAAAAATAACAAGGAAGCATATACAGTATTAAAAAACCAAGACATGAAAGGCAAGCCATGCTTGAAACTGCTCCAAGGCTGATCAGAATCACTAATATCAACAACAAGGAAATAGAATATGGATGTGGTAAACATGGCTTAAATATGGCGGATTTGTTTCTAATCCTCTGGGCAATTAAGCGTTCAGAAACATGGACAATATGGCAAAGCACAGCAAAGTTAGAACTGCTAACGGAAGTACAAATAAAGGGTCTAAAGCAGGAGAAACTTACGTGAGTGCTCTCCCGCAACTCGCTGCTTCCAGCCGGAGAAATCTCCTCCGTTACGGTCGGCAACCAACTGATCTTTCGAGACATAATAGAGAACTATGACTTTCACATGATATGTTGGATATAAAAGTGAATCAATGCAACAAAACTGTGAATTTGTGTAATGAAACACATTGCGTACTCTGAACTTTAGCACAGACCTACAACACTATTAAATACAATGATTAATATCTATCAATGTACTCTTGTACTGCATGATCTTGTGAAAACAGAGATATGGATTGAAACTTACAAATGCTGAAGCAAATAAGAATTGGAAACAGGTTGTATGCCAACGGGTAATTTTAGTGTTAAACTTATCGTCTGTAGGTGCCTCCTCGTAATCCCCCCCCCCAGAACATGTGACAATGTCAAAACGAAGTTCAGACAGGCTTGATATCTTCCTATGAAACTACCGCAACGGAGCACATATATCCTTATTGAACATTTGCAGTGCGATCAGATAGATCCGATAGTGTTAAGATGAGATAGTGTGAGCAGAAAAAACAATCGTAGCAAAGCAGTTGATAGAGTAGGCAGACGAATTTAAGTAACACCAGCAAACTAATGTCTTCAGTACCTACGCAGGTTTTATGAAGGAGAATTAGCCTATTTTAGTCAAGTGATCATTTTAACTAAAAACTTCATTCTCTTCACATTATTAACCTTTACAAAGCTTCAAATCGTATGACTGCATTTGCTCAAAACGCTGAACATTTTCAATAAGAACTGGCACAAACTCGTAGATTGTCTTACAGTATATAAAAATGTGCTCATACAATGCAAGAATTAAGAGCATATTTCTAAAATAACATCATCCTCTTCAAAATCATTTAGCTTGCCTGTGGTTAATATTTATTCTTGATAATTTAGTAATACTGGTAGTAGCTGAACCCTTTTTACAATAAACGGCTGGAAATCGCTCAAACTACAATATTCACATAGCTCAAAAAACATTTATAAATACTTTAAGAGTACTTACTCCGCTCACCTGGCTCGCGTGTCGGCTCCTGCGTCCAGCACTTTGTTTTGATCCCTCAGTGCGGCGTGTCTCTGCTATCTCCTCACTGGCTTTGTAGACCTCTGCACTGCTAGACTAAAAAACAAACAAATATGTACTTTGCTAGCCACTGCACTGCTGAAATGAAATTCCTCAAAATTTAATGTAATGTTAACTTGAAAGGAACTCTGTACAAGTATATTATGACAAAAGGTATAGGTCCAATGACTGAGCCTTGAAGAAAATCAAAAATGATGTGTGGTGCGAGGAAACCACTGTGAGCACACGTCATGTCACGTCATTCTGTTGAGACTCCAGACTATATGTGCCCATATTTAGAAATTTCTGATTCAGTCAATCGTGTATTGTTTCTGACAATACATAAACCATAGACTTTTGCCAGCAAGTGCACAAACAAAATGCTTTCAAATTTAATGGAGCCTGGGCAGCACAAGATCAGCATCAAATACAAAAACGAATCCTTTCATTAACAATTGGCACTCTGGTATTGCTATGGATGAAAAATGTCACTCAATTTTTGAGACTAGAAAGGCATTTTAATATTTGGATATCAAGAATGATATTATTTTCAAAATCAAGAAATGTGTAGTGCGCTCCAAGACTGTTGCCATATCAAGAGGATTTGTTAAGCAACCTCTCCCAGGTAACAATGTCTGTTTAGAAGCTCTTTCCTAGGAGGCTACAATCTGAAATTGGGTCTATGTGCTTAAAATTATTTCATGCACAATTTTGCCAAAATGTACTGGCTAAGTTCACAGCATGTTCACTGCTGTTCTACATTTATCCATATAAAATTTAATCAGAAAAAATGCTAATTTGGATAGTTTCTTGGCCTTTTTCCTTGCAATTTTGTCGTGGGTTGTGTGGCCGAGTGGTCTAGATTTCGGGCTGCAAAAGCCAAGGCATATATCCTACATATTATTTATCATTTGCCTGTTATTCCTCAGCTGTATTGTTGTAAATGTAAGTTGCTAAATAGTCATTAGTGTTAATGTTGCTTTGTCTTTGCATGTGGCCTCATTATCTCTTTAAGTATTATCAGCAGTTTTAATTTGAAATATATTCCAACAAAAGACCACTAGTGTTGGTTTACAAAATTATCTATGATAACAGGCCATGCTAGTTTGTATACATAATGACGCGAGTACAAAGTTCATCAAGTGCGATGTGCAAATGCTTCATACTAACTGATATTTTTACTGTAATGAGCCTTGCGTGTGCTATATAAAAAGTGGAAGGGCAAAACACTAGAAAAACTCCACAGACCTGAAAAACCTGCTTTATTTCAATAATATTTGGATAATTAATCAGAGAAGGAAGGATTGAAAAGTTGTCAGCAGTAACAAGGATAAAAGAAAGTAGATTATACACCACTCCATAAAAGCTTTTTTGAACTTCAGAAACAGCATTAACTATTGATCATTACATGCATATAAGATCAAGAAAAATGGTAGACATTGTGATGGAAAATTGGAGCTGACGTAGAGACATTATTTTATGGCATTTACACTCATGAATATAAGCCTGAAAATTAAGAACAACACACTTTTAACTGGCAAAATGTTATTTCAGCAAATACAGCAGTGTGACTTTGCAGAAATACCGGTATTTCAGGTAAAATATTTTTGAGGTTCTTGCAATGTTTTTTTCATGAACATAAATTGCACCACAATGATGCTGCACAATCATTAATTTTAAATCTTAAAGTGATAGAAAACCAAATTACACCAAACTATTGATGGTATCTATAATATCATTTAGATAAAACTATTAGCTTGGATAATTAAAAAAACTAGTGAAATCTTACATTGAACTATTGAAATACGATAGATCTAAAAACTCGAAAGAAATAAAAATGAAAATACAGGTAAGTTTTCAAATCCAAATCTAAAGGCAAATTTTCAAGTACCAATAACCGCAAATAATTTAACAGCACTGATGCTGAGATTTGCTCCTGCTAATAACTAGTTTTTCCATCTTTTATTAAACATTTCACAAAAGAAAAACTGTTAACATATTACAACAAAAAATTGTCTTGTTAATGAAACTTGTTACAGGTTTATAACATTCTAAATAACAATCCAAAGATGTACTAGTATTCCAAAAAAACCGCAGGAGCTTAATTTCTCCTTGCATTAAACTCAATGCCACCCATATTTTGAACTTTTTTCGTATATATTGTACTCTAATTTTCACAGCCATGACACATAGTAATATAGCATTTCTTAAAGATTGTATCTACATCCACTAACAGATACGAAAAATCCTTTTAAACTGTATGTACATATCAATCAAGCTACGGAGCAGCAACCAGTCACTGCGTATTTATTCTCATAAAATGAATATTTACTGCAGTACCTCTTCCTTGCCTTGTTTGCTACTGCCATCCTTCAAAATGGGCCGAATGGACCTCGATTTTAGTGATCCGATGTAAAATGTTGATGAACTCACACCTTCACTTCCGTTTTCATTATCACCACCTCTAAACATGCGTATAAAAGACATACCCGTCTACCAAGGTGTACACCTCAAACCACAAATAAAGGAATTTCTGGTTTTATGCTGAGTGCAGAGCAACAGAGTGTACGATCAAGTGACTCAGATCTCATAATATTATCCTCTTACGTTGGCGGGTAAGACGACATAAATTTAATATTTGTACGGACTGTGTAAATAAACTACACAACTCGTGTATATATGAACTATTACTGTAGATACTCAGGTAAACATGTTACATAGGGACAATAGTTTGGAAGGGTGGCCTTGACAACATTTGCTTACATGTGACCAGCGCAAAATTACAAGGTCTCCATTTGGGATGTTTTCATAGACATATATCTTAGACATCGTACACAGGTTGTCATACTGGTTAAACCTAAATACATATACTGATTTAAAAATATACAAATGCATAAAAAAGAAAAGACCTGGGATTACAATTGAAGAAAAAATATCTGAATGGTCACAAAGCCTGTTTAGTGATCAAAGTTAAGCAAAGTCAAGCCTGGCCAGTAAGTTAATCTCAGGGAAAGTTGCACTTGGGTAGCTTCTTGCGGCCATACTGCCCTTCACATCTTATCTCGTTTTAGGGAAGACACATACTTATCCAAAAGTGTACTGGCTATGAGACAAAGACACCTCTGCAGAGATCGTTGATAATCAGTTTCCAGTGCTGGATTCCAGCTTGCAAGGTGCACAACTATATAAAAAAAGTCTTCAGGGACCAGATTTAAACAAGAAAGTGTGCACAGGATAAATTTCCAGATTCTCAAATAGTGATGGAATAATACTTTGCATAATGAGCAATGTATTATAACAACCAAGAAACTAGATTACTAGCAATTATTCTCATACTGTATTAAAATCATATGGCATTCTACAGGAAAACTAAAGCTGATACTTTCTTATAATCTAAAAGCTAAAATTATGGAAAACTAACGCTGATGTCTTCTTTTTTACAAACGTATGTTTATTGCTGTCAAAGAGACAAATAAACCTCTGGCCACAGTTACCACTGATAAAGAGGCCTCAGGAAGAAGAAATGGTGTGCAGCAATTGAAGATGAAATACGTAGAAATAAATTATGATCTAATATACAATGAAATACATACATTAGTACATGTTACATAGTAATAAGCCAAAGCATAAAATGTACAATGAATAAGCCAAAGCATAAAATGTACAATGATACAATGGTACTTTCTCGTGATCCAAAAGCCAAAAAAATAATTCATTTCCTTCCCAAGGTTATGTAGGAATAAAAGGGTTGGTCACAAGGCAGCCTGCACATAATAAAATCGTACTATGATGAAAGGCATGTCAATGAAGTTCTCATAGATTTAAATGCCATGAGTGCACACAGAGAGATTGCTAAACTCGTGCAAAAACGGAGACAACAATGGACAGCATGT
This sequence comes from Tubiluchus corallicola, assembly GCA_030141605.1. NCBI lineage: Eukaryota > Metazoa > Priapulida > Priapulimorpha > Priapulimorphida > Tubiluchidae > Tubiluchus > Tubiluchus corallicola. The sequence goes on along the minus strand of JAQGDQ010000178.1, from coordinate 5,100 downwards.
TCTAATACAAATCCTATGGTCTGTTATATGGCAAACGATGTGCACCATATTGTACAGTAAAAAACTACATTCGTAAGTATGGCAAAAATAGTCCATGGACGATGCAGTTTTGAAGTATTCACATACATGTCATGTAAATGTACGGATACGTGTCATGTAAATGTACGGATACGTGTCATGTAAATGTACAGATACATGTCATGTAAATGTACGGATACGTGTCATGTAAATGTACAGATATGTGTTATGTAAATCTACGGAACTTCTGTACTAAAGCTCCACTTAGTATTTGCAATCGACGCTAACTCTATGGATTTTTTACTGTAATAATCGAGCATGTAGATAGAATATTTCTTATCTATCTACATACTTACCAGAAGTACAAAAACTACGGCTTGCACAAATAACTATTGTACAAACATTTTACTAATATTGTTTAACTAATATGATCACCTTTGAACAGATAACATAAATCTCATTGCATAAAAGCTAAAGCTTTAGTGTTGGCTTGAAGTAGCAGTGACAAAAGTAAAGCAACTGTTAGACTCAGTATTACTACTCGAGCATACAAACTGATCATCTATTATTCTCATCAGAGAACTGGGATAAAAAACATTTGTCTTTGCAATGTGGCTAATTATTGTAGGTGTAAAAAAGTCTTACCGTATGCCTAAACAAATGAAACTTGCGGAAAGACATACCGTGAAGTGTGTATTCTGTAAAGACACTACGTGAAAACTTATATTTTCACATCTGCACTGACTGCTACAACCGTGAGTGACCAGTTCACACAAGTAATGCAATGCACAGCAGTAGTTGAAGAAACGTATCAAAGTACAGAATGAGGTACTAGTGACCAATGGCACTACAGGTTATATATGTATTTGAATGTTATTATCGTGTTTGTGTACGAAATTGATATGGTCAGGACTGCTTATAAGCATGATGTGTGTATACATAATCGTACGTATACATTAAAGGTCACCTGGTCTCTTGTCAGCCATATGCAATTTATAAATAGGTGTTACGATGCATGATCATGAATACAGCAAAATACTATAAAAGCCATTAATGAATGATAATTTATAATTTGATACAGCAATGATTTCTCGGTAAGTAAATTTAATACTATTTCAAGTGCAACCACTTTTTCTATGCCTAATTTCTTATCATTTATGACTTAGCAAATTGGGCACAGGGTGTCATTGAATCATACCTGATACTTAATGACCTCTAAGCAGGGACTTAAAACCTCTTTAATTGAATTTTAAAAACGTAAATTGATAACATAGTGCTTATTCTACTATCAGTACCATCTATTTGACAACCACACTAAATATTGCTATTTTCCTACTTTTAGTGTAACAGCCAAGGAGAGCCATAAAGGATGCATAATCTACTATCCGACCTATACTCATTTACTTACATAGTTGTATCATTTGACACATTTGCTATGATATAATCTATTTGGCCACATTACTACAGCATACTAGTAATACTAGGAATTATTCTTTTTTGCAGCCTATACAGCCTTTTTTGCATTTAATTCTAACAAGGTGAAATTTGATAACAATCTGACTCACTCACCCCACCACAATTCAACAATTTTCAAAAATGATTTCAGTAGGTCATGGAGCTCCACAGTATATAACGAAGTGTTACTAAATGAACAAGTTGAATTAAAAAGAATCAAAATTTCAGTCCATACTATATACTATTTTCATGTAGAAGACAATGCATTAATATACAAAACAATATATTTTTTTTAAATTTTACAACATATAACACCACCACTGAATAAGCACTATATTACATACCTTGTCTCTGCAGTGCTGTGCTATTTCCGATATTTGAGTTATTGAATTTTTTTTGTCGCACCTGTGTGTACTAAATTAGTGAATTAAATTGGTGATTCTGAATGTGTTATAAATTATAAAATTTAATATTTGTATTTAGTATTATTTTCCATTTTTCTTTTTCCTTCCAGAAGACAGTACATCGTAAACCAACTAAATAATGAATCAGAATAATAGGTAAGTGGAATGCTAGTAAAGCACTTATATTTGCATGGGCAATTACGGCAGACTTGCAACAAGCAAGGCTAACAATGCACCAAATAAATTTAACTACTTGGTGAAAAGAGCTCATGCATGCATGCCTTGATTACAAACAAATATTTGCAAAACAAACCTAGCCAAAAGCAAGGCGTATCTCTTTTTCGCGTAGATAGTTAGATATATTATTTCTGAAAATCAAATTTCCAACACGAAAATTACAAAATCAACGCATACCCGATGGTTTTATCAGCGGACAGAGCTCGGGTAATGATTTCCAGATCATACTAACAATTTGACTCAACATAGCTGCATAAGGTATATACACAGATATAAAAATTTAGTTGTAAACTCTATAAAGCGAAAAAACTATTTACTAAGCATTTGTACACATGTGATAAACAAATATTTTACCTATATGATAATCACAGTAATGCGGTTATATGTCCGGTAACAAAGGTATACTATTTAATTCAAAAATCTATGCATACAGTCGTAAATGAAATTTCCAATCGACAATAATTCTGTCAAATAAATTTGCTATATTACTATAATTTAACGCGTACAGTGATCTATAAAGTGCATTTTCATGGCACTCGCACAAAAAATGCTCTTCTGTCTGAATTTCTCCACAAAGACATAGCCTGTGCTCACGAGGTACATTTGCCCAACGTAAATAAAACTGAATACAACTTACTGTTTTCAGTCACTGCCATTTTTTACCCAATACGTATCACGTATTGCTTTAAGAGCATGTGCATTGTACGCGTGTGTAAGACATACACGAATGCAACAGAAGGCAGGTATATATATATATATACATATATATATATATATTATGGCTATGCTGCTGTAGCCACATCACTTATTATTCACCTGGTGCTCTGCAACGTGGTTATTATCAAAAATTAATGCCATACATGTTGCAAACGTATTCACTACTTATGTAAATCATGTGCTGTCACCTTATACCTCTAACGGTCTAACCCTATCCATAATTTAGCTCTAACGGTTAAATTAGATAATAAATGCGTAGATTCGTGACTAATAACGTCTGCCATGACTAAGGTACTAATAAGATGACGTGATATGATAACGCGCATGTTCCACTTTGTATACATCTTCCCTAATGCCTCTTAACTATTTGCTATTCATCAAAGAAATTACCTAGAGAGCCACTGAGCCTTGTCAAAGGTAGCCTTAGAATCACTTCAATGTCATTAGCTGGGCATAGCTGCTTAAGCTGCTTAGATTGGTTAAATGTCTTAGTTAAGAATTACAGAGAAGGATGGTTGTTAGAGCAAAACTTAGCACAAATACGTTATTCTATTATCAATGAAAAAGTACTAGTTAAATTTTAAATATCAACTTAATTAACTACAAAGTAATGAAGTATTGTTACCTTCTAACCAGTGTCCAGCTGTCTGCCCAAGGTCAGAAAAATATCTCATCGAACAAAACTCTCAAAATCGGAAAGTAGACAACACGCAGGTCAACATTACAAATTCGACAGCCTACTATAAACTGTATACTTTACATTATAATACAATTGCGCAGAAAACCCAGTACAAAAAATTATCACGGTTGATATACAATCAAGAAAGATATAGTTTAATACATAAATGCAAGTGTTAAACTCTATTGAAAGAAGTTCCCTTCTACATACAATGCTGAGATTCTCACCAAAAGTCTACAAAAGTTATTCTACTCCATAAATTCGCAGCACTTCTTTACGATGCTCTACATATTTTACGATGCAACACGTGTTGTATCAGTTGCATTTGTGGCTTAAAAAATACTACAAAAACGCCAGACGTATTAGCTACTTTGCAGCATAAAATGCCGACAGCACAAAATGTCAAGCTGTGAAAGCTTTACCAAACGTAAAAAACATTTAACACTTCATATTACATCAGATTCTGACTAGAGCACTAATTCCACGAGTTATCAGCTTTAAAACTCCAGACATCAACTAGATACCAGCGGCACTGATTATAACTTACATTTTTATCAAAGTAGGAAAGGTTTATAAGCGATTAAAAATAAGCAATTTTTACATAAACTGAAAGCCTCTTTATATGTTAGGCCTGTTATGCTGCCAATATAATCATACCTATTTCACTCAAATATGAATTTTAATTTGATTGCTAACATATAAATACTAGCAAATACAGCTAGGGATGTTAAATAACTTAATAATTTAAACAAAGTTTGTTTTTTCTATACTACTTTCTTGGTGTTAAAACTAGCTTTACAAACTTTGTCACCTATGAAAGGAACACTTGTGGAGTTTCTATGGCCAAATGACCTCAAAAGGATGACCACAAACCAAAATTCACAATGGCCAGTGACCTCAAACGTGCTACTTGCCACTATATTCAAGGATTAAGTAACGTAACATTGTTATACCATTTTAACCTGTGCTTCCGTCTGCCACTTTCCTCAAAATGCAGGTTAAATGAGCGTGCCCCATTAAGCAATGCCCAAAGGCATTATTTATGGCCAATTATGGACCAATTGTTATATAAAGGTAGTAAACAGAGCTTGACCAATTTACTTAATATAATTAAGCAAAGAAAATATATATTACATATAAGAAAGCCTAAACATTAGCTATGTTATTTCCACCAGTGACCTATAATAGTATTAGATGTTTGAAGGCATTCTCAAAAACTCAGCTATCCAAATTTTTGTTTTTTAAAGTGCCCTAGTCAATAGATGGCAATTAATTAATACACATACCAAAATTCTATCGATGATTATTACTCCCCCCAAATGATCAATACTGCTGCTTCAACTGCAGATTATTTGTCATTTAATGATTGGTTTGGGAAAGCCTGTATTTGTTCTGTAGTCTAAATAGAGTAATAGTAGCTGGTTAGTAACTTGTCTAAGGGCTGGTCTGATATATGCATAGAAATGGATGTTAATCAACCATATATATATGTATTATAGATTCTTGTGATATCTGCTCCATATTCACTAGGGTATAAATGGCAGGGAAAATATCCTGTGCTCCCATAAATGCCAGTATTTTTTTACTTAT
>JAQGDQ010001180.1:23935-57139 GCA_030141605.1 Tubiluchus corallicola | reverse complement strand
TTATAAATGTATTTCATCTACATATTATTGTTATAATATTATTGTACAGATGTTATTCATATACATAATGTCTGTAAGACAACGCGAGCTTATGAGGATCACAATGATGATGATGGTGACGACGCAACGACGACGACAACGACGACGACGATGATGATGACGAAGATTATCACAATGATGATGATGATGGCGACGACGACGACGACGACAACGACGACGACGACGATGATGATCATGACGATGTTGTTGTTGTTGTTGTTGATGATTATGATGACGATGATGATAATGGCCCTGTTGATGACAATGATGATGGTGATGATGACGATGCGCTTTGATGATGATGATATTAAGACATCATATTTATCAGAATGACAATCGCGGTAATTTCCTGAGACAATCACAAGAACAAAAATATCGAATAAATTGTGTCAATGGTAACTCCTGCAACGATGAAGGGTTTGATGATGACCAATAATTATGAAGACAAGGATGTGAAAGAAAAACGACAGAAAAATAATGGAGAAGAGAATACTGGGTAAGAGTAGACGGTAGTAGAAGAGAAAAATGGTGACAACACAGAAGGTATTATTTTATTACGTACCTTATTTTTTGTCTGCTGTGTGAGCGACGTGTCGGAGTTCTGGTGTCGTCAGCACTAATGTAGATTTGACTGTCAACGTCGTCAAATCTGCGACTGCTGGATGAAAGTCGACTGGTGCCTGGCGTATGTACAATTTATAAAGAAGAAAAAAGGGATAAAAACACGAACAGCAGGAGAAAGAACACACGTGCGGCTGCAAATCCAATTCTACATTATTCTACGCTCATCGAAACAGTTTGTCTAAATACTTTTATGTTTGTTTTTTGTTTAAATATAGGTTTTACCTGTCAAATGTAGTCCTGTGTTAACTCAAATGTAGATTTAGGCAATTCAAATGTGTCTTGGTAACTCAAATGTAGACTTAGGTAGTTTAAATGTGTTAACAATGGTTTTAAAGAAATCTTAAGCGTAATTAGTGATTCAGTGTTCATTGGGAAGTGGGAACCAATTTATTCTTTTCTACCGACGTTATGGTTTATCAAAGAATTTAGTTTGAGGATAAACAACGCATTTTTCAAAGTTCTGAAAGGGGTGATGACTATCTTTGGTTTATCTTTTTGTAATTTGCACTTAAATAAGTTAATTACGGATTTATTCAAAGTAATGCATCTACATTTGACTTACCTAAGTCACATTCGAGTTACCAAAACACATTCGAAATTCCTATGCCTACATTTGACTTACCTAAGTCACATTTGAACTTTCCTGTGTCTACATTTGACGTGTAAAACCTATAGATCATACTTGCTTCCTAAAATGTGAAGAGAGTTTGTTCTATTTCAAGACTGAGCGAATAACTCTTCATTTAGTAGGCAAAATATATTTCAGTTTATCAAACAAAGCAAGGAGACCATTATGCAGAGGTAAGTCAATGTAGTGGACATTTGACATCCAAATTACAAAAAGTTCAGCTGTTTTTCTTCCTCTGTAGTAACAGGCATACTATTGACCTACGCTTTTTTGTTTTTAAAAATAAATGCCACTAATACCACAGCGGCAATATTACGCAAAGATTGGAAGTTTAATTGGGATTCTATAAAAATTTCAATATAGAAAATATTTTTTATAGTTTTGAGCGGTTTGAATGAAACCTGAGTAACTATAGTAAGATGCACTCACTGTGTTTACCTTTGTGAGTATTTAGTCTTTGAGTTTGTGAGTGTTCTGCTACGTGACGTATCAGCCGCCTCTGTAACAAATTGTGAATCGACTTTAGACTCATGTTGATAAGTGAGCAGTAGCATTGTGTTGGCTCAATTTATCGAGTTAAGATTCATTTAGTTTAGTATAGTTTAAACTTGATTTATTTATAGTGGGTTTACAAAACAGACTGGATCTGATTCAGGTATCTCCACGGTGCAAGTCCTGAGTGCAAAGTGTTAATAAAAGAATAATGGGCATCACAATTAATAATTATCACACTCGAATTATACATTTAGTCTACATTTAGTTTCAACTTGATTTATTTATAGTGGATTTACAAAACAGACTGGATCTGATTCAGGTATCTCCACGGTGCAAGTCCTGAGTGCAAAGTGTTAATAAAAGAATAATGGGCATCACAATTAATAATTATCACACTCGATTTATACATTTAGTCTACATTTAGTTTCAACTTGATTTATTTATGCATTTAGTCTACATTTAGTTTCAACTTTATTTATTTGTAGATTTAGTCTACATTTAGTTTAAACTTTATTTATTTGTACATTTAGTCTACATTTAGTTTAAACTTTATTTATTTATACATTTAGTCTACATTTAGTTTAAAAACATAATTTATCGAGTTAAGATTCATTTAGTTTAGTATAGTTTAAACTTGATTGATTTATAGTGGATTTACAAAACAGACTGGATCTGGTACAGGTATCTCCACGGTGCAAGTTACTTTAGTTTAAACTTGATTGATTTATAGTGGATTTACAAAACAGACTGGATCTGGTACAGGTATCTCCACGGTGCAAGTTACTTTAGTTTAAACTTGATTGATTTATAGTGGATTTACAAAACAGACTGGATCTGGTACAGGTATCTCCACGGTGCAAGTTACTTTAGTTTAAACTTGATTGATTTATAGTTGATTTACAAAACAGACTGGATCTGATACAGGTATCTCCACGGTGCAAGTTACTTTAGTTTAAACTTGATTGATTTATAGTGGATTTACAAAACAGACTGGATCTGATACAGGTATCTCCACGGTGCAAGTTACTTTAGTTTAAACTTGATTGATTTATAGTTGATTTACAAAACAGACTGGATCTGATACAGGTATCTCCACGGTGCAAGTTACTTTAGTTTAAACTTGATTGATTTATAGTTGATTTACAAAACAGACTGGATCTGATACAGGTATCTCCACGGTGCAAGTTACTTTAGTTTAAACTTGATTGATTTATAGTAGAATTACAAAACAGACTGGATCTGATACAGGTATCTCCACGGTGCAAGTTACTTTAGTTTAAACTTGATTGATTTATAGTGAATTTACAAAACAGACTGGATCTGATACAGGTATCTCCACGGTGCAAGTTACTTTAGTTTAAACTTGATTGATTTATAGTTGATTTACAAAACAGACTGGATCTGATACAGGTATCTCCACGGTGCAGGTTACTTTAGTTTAAACTTGATTTATTTATAGTCGATGTACAAAACAGACTGGATCTGATACAGGCATCTCTACGGTGCAAGTTACTTTAGTTTAAACTTGATTTATTTATAGTCGATGTACAAAACAGACTGGATCTGATACAGGTATCTCTACGGTGCAAGTGCTGAGTGAAAAGTGCTGATAAAAGAATAATGGACGTCACAACTAATAATTATTACACTCGATTTTGATAAAACATTAGATTTATTTAAAAAGTGAGCAGATGTTTTTTTTGCTGGAGAAGGCCTGCAATAAATAAGTTTGTTTTTGCTTTTACCAATGAAATTTTTTTGACTAGCACAATGTATACTCGATTATATTTAATTGCTTACCTTGTCACTATGCATGTTTTTCTGATTTCGTTTGACAAATCGTCCATTGCACAGGAGAATATGACACAATATACAAATAATAAATATGACACGCGTTAATTGCTTCATGTTAATGAGGATTATTACAGCAAGCTATACGCATTTTCTTATTTTAACAAACCAATATCAGCATGGAGTATATACTCTTCAGAGAGAGTGTTTGTTAGAGAGGTCTGTAGGTCTACAGTAGGGGTCTGGATCTTCGAAATACCTAATGTAACTACCGTTCAAAGTTTAGTTATAGTGCACACAGTTTAATACGTTGATTAGGTCTCCTCTTTTATAAAAGCATTTTAGTTGAATAAATCGTAGAGTAGATTACTAAACTTCGTGTAATGAAACTTATAAATTATTTTACTACGATGTTTTTTGTAATGCACATTACTAACAGGTAAAAATTTGTAAAAGTGCAATAAGGTTTGCCGCGGTCTTTTTTCTTTAATAAACCCGCGAAAGTAAAGAAAATTAATAAAGTTTAAAACTAGTCCACAGAGCCATTTACAGTTTTATTTTGAAGTAGTTAAAATTTGTTTTGTATTAATAATAATAAAGCAGGACGACGCGACAGTAACATACTCAGAGCGCCACGAAAATTGAGAGCCCCATTATTATCAGATCCAATCACGGATCACCAAATATTTTGTTTGATAATGAGAAAGGTAAAGAATCGACGTGAACGGTGAACACAAGAGGGCATAGTCGTACTACCGTACTAAATTCACTGTGTGAAGTGTTCGCGCACAACTTATCAATTTACTAGACGACTTACTCGACCACATGATTGTGACTCGAGAATCCTTACAAAATTATAATCCTGTAGTATTATACAGAAATATATTCGAAAAATTCCAAACTGATCACCCATCTTGCTTTATTATCCATAGTTTATTATAGCAGTTTATTAAATCAGCTTTTCGCTTTACAATACAAGAGAATTTAATGTTAAATGATTAATCAGTCAATTTACTTTGTAAATGTGTTCATATTATTACTGTTGTTATTAAAATATTGTGTTCGTGCTTGTGAGTTTAATCACCATCTGTTGATTGTAATTGAATCAAATGTTTTATCGAATGGAATGTGATAATTATTAGTTGTGACGTCCATTATTCTTTTATTAACACTTTGCACTCAGCACTTGCACCGTGGAGATACCTGTATCAGACCCAACCTGTTTTGTAAATCCACTATGAATAAATCAAGTTTAACCTAAATGTAAACTAAATGTATAAACAAATAAAGTTTAAACCAAATGTATAAACAAATAAAGTTTAAACTAAAAACCACCAAACCACAACACAAACAACAAAATAAATCAAGTTTAAACTAAATGTAGAATAAATGTATAAATACATAAAGTTTAAACTAAATGTATAAACAAATAAATTTTAAAATAAATGTAGACTAAATGTATAAATAAATAAATTTAAAACTACATGTATAAATAAATAAAGTTTAAACCAAATGTAGACTAAATGTATAAATAAATAAAGTTTAAATTACATGTAGACTAAATATATAAACAAATAAAGTTTAAACTAAATGTATAAATAAATGAAGTTTAAATTACATGTAGACTAAATATATAAACAAATAAAGTTTAAACTAAATGTATAAATAAATAAAGCTTAAACTACATGTAGACTAAATGTATAAATAAATCAAGTTTTAGCTAAAAGTTGTCGTTGGTGAAAATGGATGAGCTCCTCAGCCTCTTATTGTTGGTCAATCACAAATGATTCATAAGACACCAAGGCGAGACTGATGTAGTTCAGACTGTATTGTAGAAGATTGTCACTCATTTGGAGGAGTTTGGATTTCAGGGAGGCGATTGCTGCGCAGAACGCACAGGTCCCTCAGGGACAATGTCTTATAATCATTTGCGCAATTATTCCGTTGTGGTTAAAGGACAAGAAAAGGGGTATCTGAAGTAGGTTTCAGATAAATTTTTTTTATTACTTGCGTATATTAATTAATTTTCTTAATTTTGTTAATTTTATGCGTATATATTACTCGGGTGCGAAGGATATTTTTGTTTGTTTCCATTTTAAATTTTCCGTGTCCCTGTTCCGACGGCGCCATTACATGACGTCATATACGCACAACGTAAATCAGGGGAAGAAAAGGAAATGTTAAACTTGTCCCAAAAAGCTTTCTATGCAAAGTTATATTAGTTAGCATTTCACTTACCTGCTTGAAAAACTTGTGTAACTGGAAAGGAAAATTATTAATTATTTAAAATGTTTTCACCAATTGGTAAACTGTCGCTGACTCACCCTCCAGGGTGCACCACTCACTAACCAAAAAACGTTTTTTTAATCTTATTGACAAGATACTGTAATTTAGAATTTTACTTAGTTAGTGACGTGTGCGCTACGAATGCTCTGATTATTTTTTTAAACTTTACTCAGTGTTATGTAAAACTTGTTTCAAATGACTCATCGTTAAAATAGCATCGCGGGAGTTTAAATTTGCATGTTTTATTCAGCGTTACTGCCGACGAAAGCCCTGTATGCAAAAAGGCAGTATGAAAGTGGTATAAAATTTCAAGACTAATTTCTTGAGCTAGGGTTTTCTCGTGTTTTAAGTCATCAAAAATGACTCCTGGACAAAAGAAAATCATTTTTAATTATTCTAAATCTAAATTTATGTTGTATATTTATCTCAATGTCATCATACTTTATTAGTTTTGGATAGTGCTGCCACCTTCAGGTGCTCTTGTTAAAATTGTTGAACTTTCTCTTTCCTGTTTAAATTTTCATTGGCTTCTACAGGCATTATGAATGCATAATCTCTAAACCTGTTTTCACACCTTGTAGTTCTGGTCACTTGGTTTTCTGATTTTCAACAGGACACTACTTCACTGTTTATGTAGACATTTTAGAATAAAATCTTAATACTAAATTTCAAGTTTTTTGGTTTCTTTAAACCAACTCCTTTTAACTAAAAAGACCGTGAGAATTGCAGTTTCTCACCATGCTGAGGAGATCTGGAGAATACTTTTTCCACTAAAACTTTTGCTGACCGTTATTTTTGATAGTTTTTGTTACTAATTCGGCAATGCCTCTGCCTTCCTCGTGTGCAACTTGAGCTTGATGGAAAGTTGCCATTTAATATGCCACGTATAATAATAATATACATTTTTGCCCCCCCCCCTTCCTCCCGGTGGGCCCCATTCGAAAAATAAACCCCCAATGGCACGACACTAAATCGAGACCTTTCGTTTGATGTATAGATCGCCGCAAATGGTGCCGTCGTCGAAGCTGTAGCCTCGAATCTTATATATATAAAGCCCATACCAAGAATATTAATATAATAGATAACAAAACATGTAGTTGACAAACTTGGTAGTACAATTAATCTTAGATTTTCCTTCTTTCTTGGAATTACTATTATGGAATTAAAATGATGCATTGCGAAGCCATTTAAATGTACAGAGCACAAATTTCCATTCATGAACAAACTGCTCGTGAAGGTATCCAAGCAACACTCGTTCTTGACGACAAAACAATTGTAGACAAACTATAAATGCAAAATTTTACCAAAAAAACTAGGCTGTCCACTGCACTATATTTGTTTTGAAAACTGTAGGCTCCACAAAACAGAGTTCATAACTTTCAATGAAAGCAGATATTGCCGTGAGAACGTTTGCTATTGCTGTTGAAAAACCGTAATTTCAGATTCTGTATGAAATTTTGAAATATTTCTGAACATTTTGAATAATAACGGAAAGATGTCGACATGGAGAGATACCCCACAAACGCCGGCAGAAATAGTGGACTCAATAAGCGACTGGGGAAAACGATTTCAACACATTTACGACAACGATGATTACGAGGATTTCTACGATGTAACATTTTTAGTGGAAGAGAAACTTCTTAGAGCAAACCGACTGCTACTTGGTCTCAGGAGTGACGTATTTAAGAAAATGTTTTACGGACCGTTGGCTCATGATGTTGGCAATAACGTGAAAATCAATGATGTTGGACCTGATACTTTCCAGCGGCTCATAAGATACATTTATACCGACGAGGCTGAACTCACGGGTGATAACGTTCTTGCAACACTTTACGTTGCAAAGAAATACAGAATTCTAGGACTGGAAGAACTGGCAATGGCCTTTCTTGAATCTAATATTACACCCGAGAACGTCTGTGCAATTTTGATAGCAGCTTCCCTCTACGGGAGGAAAGACATAGAACTAAAATGCTTAAAGGTCATAGACGCTGAGCCTGAAGTTGTTCTTAAATCAGAGAATTTTACGTCGTTGAGTCACGACAGTTTGCTGAAGATTGTGAAACGAGATGAGCTTAGTATTGAAGACGAAGGGAAATTGTTTGATGCTGTGTTACGTTGGGCCGATGCTGAGTGTCAGCGTAAGGGAATGGAACTTTCTGTCTGTAACAAGAGAGAAGTCTTGGCTGAAATTTTGTACGAATTGAGGTTTCCCATGATGCATCCTGATCTGTTCGCCAAAGGTCCCGTGACAACCGGAATATTAAACGATGCAGAAAAATTGAACGTTCTTCTTTATCACCATAACAACGAAATAGCTGAACCCATGTTCCGTGCCAAGCCGAGACAGGTAACCGAACTCATATCTGGCATCAAAAGGGTAGCTATTGGGCAAATCGATAACAACTCGAAGATGCATGTTACCCACGTCACAAATGAGCTAGAGTTTCGGGTTTACTGGTGTGGCAGCCACATTTTGTGCAATAACACTGGACCAGGCAGAGCATGTGGTTGTTGCTTGACTTTGGAATTTTACTGCAAGCATAATTCGTGCAAGGTGATGCTATGCGAAAGTAGTTGGACTGAACTGCTTAACAACGATCCTCTGAAATCTGTGAGGAGAGTATTGGAGAAAGACGAAAGACACGGACAGTGGAGTGTGCAAAATATCGCGCAATACCAAACAGTCATGGATCCTTCGTCTGGGTTTATAAATGAGAAAAATCTACGCATTAAACTGCACTTACTGTTAAAGAAATGGATTGGCTAAATATTTCGTTTCTATAGAAATTCAACATAAACGAAGTATTTGGAACATCATCATTATCACAACTTTTGTTACCATATCATTGTCATCACCGTCATCGTCAGCTTCATCATACATATCATTGTTGTTGTTGCCGTCTTTGTTCAGTGCTGTTATGGTTGTCCAAGCATCATGATATTTCAGTCTTTTGTCTGTTAATTTCTATCATTTTGTAAGGCTCTTTCAGGTTTCGGTGATTGCTAGTTATAACCTGTTGTTCCTTGTCTGCAGGTCTAGTTAATTGGAGATATAATTCTTGTTTGGCATGTGCAACTTTGTCCGTGTTTCTTACTCTCTGTTGGTGCCTTAAATAAACTTTAAATGCTAAACCTTACATCCTCTTTTTTGTAAAATATAAATTTAATAATCATAATAATAATATAAGTATAATTAAAATACACAGCATATATGAAGCAAAATATAACAATGCATTTTCGTAATTATAATAACAGCAGAAATACGTGCACAATGAATATGTACAGATGTTTATTTACACACGCATCTTGAGACTGGAAATAATTAACTGACATTTATCAAGAAATCACATTGAATGGAATTTTCTAAGCATTAATACTAAGAAGAAACAATTTATAATTTCTGTTAGCTTGTATGAAATCATTGTTATAATAAAAAATGACAAAAATATAATTGTTTTGACTATTACTCCGCGTGATTTTCCAAGGAATAAGTCTTTTCATAGTTTTGTTGTGCGCACGCGCAGTTGCTGTAGGTCAAAGGTTAAGTGTGCTACAGTAACGCGTCTTAACTACAACCGTCACGTGGCATGTGAGTAACGCAAAACTCAATACTTAATTATGCATTAGTCTGTGCGTAGAGTGACTTACTAGCAGGATCTTGCTTGGGAACAAGAAAAAATAAGCTAGGTAATGCTCTAGCTAGATGTTAAAACTGTTTAGCTGACTGTGAGGCATTGTCAAGTGTACACAAATGCGTTGTCTGGCACTCTTAACCTTTGACATTTTCACGATCATCATCAATCGCTTTAACTGTGAAAAGGCTTATTAATTCAACTCGAACTTGTACATTGCGTGAATCCCAAAAAGCTAATATTCGCTTTTTATGTAAAATTAGTGCCTAGGATATTTTCTCTGACATATCAGTACATGTTAGGCCTTCAACAGAATTTGAGGTAACAACTGTAAAAATCTACCACAACAATTCCTTGAGCATCTGTCAGTTCTTCTTCAAGCAAAGCTAATGTTGACAGGGTTTTACTAAGTGCTATCGTCTTATCGTTTCTAGTGCAATGACGTCATGATCGCGCGCTTTCTCAGTGCGCATGCGTCGACTTTTGATATATAGAAACGATGATACGATAATTGAGATGATAACTAATGCAGCCATTATAGAAACACCCCAAGCAAATCCTGCCTTGCTGATGCATTGTTGTTGACTTTGCAATGGAGCTGTAAAAAAATTAAAAGGAAATTTAATTTAAAGTTTGTGGTTGAGGACGAATGGCATCACTAGTTCTAGTTTGTTTAGCACGGAGTGAAAACTAAACTGAAGTTGCCTGTAACACAGTGGTGCCCTCAAGCGTGCGATCTTGACTGACCATTCAAATTTCTAATTTGAACACACAGTTCGTTCCATTAAAAAATTCAAAGTAGTTCAGTTGCAATTACTTTTTGTTTTTACAAAACACATTTGGTTTCTAATCTTTACGTCGGAAAAGTTCTGTGGCTTATAAATGCGTTAAACAAACAGCGATAACGCAAAGTGGATAAATAAAACTAAAATTTAATTACTTGTTAATAAAATTTGGTATATTTTGTTACAGGTTTGTTTCGGTTCATTCATAAACTATCATTCTAACTTTATTCACCTCCAAATTCATTAAAAAATGTTAAGTGTATTTAGTTGTTGGTTAAAGTGTATTACTGTAGTATTTGAACGTCTTTGTAATACTTAGGTTGTGTAGTATTTGTATAGTATTTGTAATGTTTTATATCTATGGTGTTTATTTCAATATATATATATATATATATATACACGATATTGTAGCCTATTGCTTTACATATAACCTCAAATTATTGTACTGTTCGAATGGTTAATTGTACCGTGAAATGATTTTGCGTTTATGTCAATATACGCGTGTACATTACCTCTATGCATCATTTTATATGAGATTGTATTTGTAAAAATGTGTTTTAGTTTTTTTAGATAGGAGTATATTTTGCTGTAGCTTATTGTCATTTTTTACTTTATTACTTGTGTGTTTATGTACTGCTACCTGAACTACGTTAAAACTACATTATAACCTTTACATTATAATGATTTAATTTTTTGCACCAGAAGCATTTTTAGCACTGTAGCGCATTCATGACCTCTGTAGGCAACCATTGAATGGTATTCACATTGTATAATGTATGTATATTACATATTTGTATATATATATATATAGATAGATAGATAGATAGATAGATAGATAGATAGATAGATAGATAGATAGATAGATAGATAGATAGATAGATAGATAGATAGATAGATAGATAGATAGATAGATAGATAGATAGATAGATAGATAGATAGATAGATAGATAGATAGATAGATAGATAGATAGATAGATAGATAGACAGATAGATAGATATATTATTGACCAGTTTCTGTAATAAATGTTGAATTCACACTAATATATTGCAAGCTAAAATTTTGGTTTACAATCATTTTGAGTGAGTTTAACACTACAGAAACTTCAGTAGAGAAGGTGTACGAGTAAGCCGAAACATCTTGCGTTTGTGAAACATAATTTAAAAGCAAGCTAAATGAAGAATTGTTATTAAAATTTCTGCTATCACTAAGTGACACTAGCAGATGTAGCTAAAGGTTTTTCTTACCAAACTCATACTCAGGCTCCCCCGGCAGTCTGATAACCACTCCCCTATAGATATCCTTCATGCGAATCTTTCTTCTTGGCATTATGCTGTTGACAGTGTTATTTGTGAGTAAAATCTTCGTTTCAGCTGTTGTTGTTGTTGTTGTTGTTGTTGTTGGTATTGTTGTTGTGCTGGTCACATTTTGATTATCAAATTCTGGCGATTTTTTAACAAACTCGTCTATCTGCACATCCCGTGCCTCCTCGTCAACTGACCGTCTCTTTCTTCCAGCTCGGATGTCATAAGAAAATCTCTGACCTCCGCGAGGAGCGCCATATCCGCCTCCCCGATTATAGCTGGGTGTCGGGGAAAATCCGTACGGTGCCTCAGATTGTTTTGACAAACAATATTGCTAAAATGCAAGAAAAAATGACAGTCTTAATCTAAATAATGGTTTAGTAAGTTGTGAAATTGAAGAAAGGGTTACTCATGAACTGTGGAAGCGTCGTAAGCGTCATCTCATTTTTTCCCAATTCAATATCTAACCTTGCCTTCCCTTACTCACCCACTACACCTTATCCCTCTAACTCCACCCAACCGTGTTTCGAGCGACCTGATTTCCTCATTTCACCTGACCTCACTTCATCCCACTCACTCTACTTCACATCAGCTTACCTCACGACCTCACCTCACCTCACCCCACCCCAACTCGCCTCACTCCACCTAACCTCACCTCACCTCACCCCACTCCACATCATCTCACTTCACTTCACCTCACCTCATCCCACCCTACCCCACCTCACCTCACCTCACCCCACTCCACCTCAACTCCCATCACATCTCTTTACTTCGTCTCACCTCACTCCACCCTCTCCACCACACCTCACCTCACCCCAAACCGCTCCACTCCACCTAGCCTCACATCACCCCAGTCCACCACACCTCACCTCACCTCACCTCACCTCACCCCACTCCACCTCACCTCACCCCACCCCACCCCACCCCACCCCACCCCACCCCACCTCACCTCACCCCAAACCGCTCCACTCCACCTAGCCTCACATCACCCCACTCCACCACACCTCACCTCACCTCACCTCACCCCACCCCACTCCACCTCACCTCACCTCACCTCACCCCACGCCACCCCACCCCACCCCACCTCAACTCCCATCACCTCTCTTTACTTCGTCTCACTTCAGTCACCCTCTCCACCTCACCTCACCTCACCCCACTCCACATCATCTCACTTCACTTCACCTCACCTCACCCCACCTCAACTCACATCACCTCTCTTTACCTCGCCTCACCTCCCCCACCCTCTCCACCTCACCTCACCTCACCACCCCACCCCACCCCACTCCACCTAGCCTCACCTCACCTCACCCCACTCCTCATCATCTCACTTCACTTCACCTCACCTCACACCACCTCAACTCACACCACCTCACCTCGCCTCGCCTCACCTCACCCCACCCTCTCCACCTCACCTCACCTCACCTCATTTCATCTCAGTTACCATAAACAGTAACAACAACTTACATCACCACACGTTTCCTCACACACTTCAATGCTACATTGGAAGTAGACATTAGGTCTGTCTGGGAACTTGAAAGCCTTGAATGTTCCGTACACTAATGACGTCTGACCTCGAGTCTCCTTCTTCAACATTTGAATGAACTTGGGATCAGCAGGACATCTAAAATTGAAATTAAAAAGAACATCTTGAAGTAACATCTTGCTTTATTTTGTTTGGAATCCATAATACCCTTCAACCTGCCAAAATAAGACCAATCCTAACAATATATTTTTAGTAAAAATAATAATAATAATAATAATAATAATAATAATAATAATAATAATAATAATAGTATTTATAAGAAACTGACTTAATAAAAAGGTAGGTATGTGTATCTATAAGATAAGATGAGATGAGATGATATGAGATGAGATAAGATAAGATATTTCTTCAGTGTAACTTGATTGAGCAAAGATCATTTACAACAAGGCCCTGATTGGTAAACAGTTTGTAAACAATATTCAGGCTAATACTAAAAAAACATGTCAAAATTTAAAAACAGCTCAAAAAGACGAGATTTAAAAAGCACAATACAATTAATTAGAATAGCACTTTTGATGTAAAGCTTTAAGGTGACCTTTAAACAAGTTAATATTGCTACTATTTCTTAATCGAGTTGACAAAGAATTCCATACTTTAGCCCCCCCCCCCCGTAGTTCGGAGATTTTTGTTCAGCTTGTGTTCGGCATAACGGTATTTGTAATTCATTTCTTGTGACTGACCTGGTTCGATACTGAAGCAAATATTTAAAAAAAGTTATTTATTTAAAGGATTTTGGTGACTTTTAAGTATTTTATACATAAAGCATGTCATATGCGTTTGCCGACGGATTTCCAGTGGTAAATTAGTAAACTAACAACTCTATAAACTAATGTTACTTCTATACTTTTGTTTTTTGCAGTATTAATATAGCAAATTTGATTAATTTTTAAATCCTAAAAGAGTACAGAATTTTGTTGTTTTAAACTTTTTGATCTGG
Organism: Tubiluchus corallicola; assembly: GCA_030141605.1. NCBI lineage: Eukaryota > Metazoa > Priapulida > Priapulimorpha > Priapulimorphida > Tubiluchidae > Tubiluchus > Tubiluchus corallicola. The sequence goes on along the minus strand of JAQGDQ010001180.1, from coordinate 43,077 downwards.
TTTAGGTAAACGGAGTGCTAGTTATTAATTTAAACTTGCGTGTGATGCTGCATCAAAACACATAGCCAGGATAGGATTACGCTTTTGCCTTAAGATGTTATTGTAACCACACGACACATTACAGCACGTGTTCTTAGTTAAAATAGAACAATTTTCACATTGTAGAAAAGGGTTACACCAAAATATTTGCTGTTCTGATTTAGACAGATTTTTTTTAAATTCGCCGTAATAGTGCGCACTCACATAAGGCACCGCCAAGTCAAGTTGCATGTAACTAAACCATAACTTAACGAATAATTTTTTAAAGATCATTCAAGCTTTTGACATTTAACAGTGATAGTTGCACCATAACTTAACGAATAATTTTTTAAAGATCATTCAAGCTTTTGACATTTAACAGTGATAGTTGCACCATAACTTGACGAATAATTTTTTAAAGATCATTCAAGATTTTGACATTTAACAGTGAAAGTTGCACCATAACTTAACGAATAATTTTTTAAAGATCATTCAAGCTTTTGACATTTAACAGTGATAGTTGCACCATAACTTAACGAATAATTTTTTAAAGATCATTCAAGCTTTTGACATTTAACAGTGATAGTTGCACCATAACTTAACGAATAATTTTTTAAAGATCATTCAAGATTTTGACATTTAACAGTGAAAGTTGCACCATAACTTAACGAATAATTTTTTAAAGATCATTCAAGCTTTTGACATTTAACAGTGATAGTTGCACCATAACTTAACGAATAATTTTTTAAGGATCATTCAAGATTTTGACATTTAACAGTGAAAGTTGCACCATAACTTAACGAATAATTTTTTAAAGATCATTCAAACTTTTGACATTTAACAGTGAAAGTTGCATCATAACTTAACGAATAATTTTTTAAAGATCATTCAAGCTTTTGACATTTAACAGTGAAAGTTGCACCATAACTTAACGAATAATGTTTTAAAGATCATTCAAGGTTTTGACATTTAACAGTGATAGTTGCACCATAACTTAACGAATAATGTTTTAAAGATCATTCAAGCTTTTGACATTTAACAGTGAAAGTTGCACCATAACTTAACGAATAATGTTTTAAAGATCATTCAAGGTTTTGACATTTAACAGTGATAGTTGCACCATAACTTAACGAATAATGTTTTAAAGATCATTCAAGCTTTTGACATTTAACATTGAAAGTTGCATCATAACTTAACGAATAATTTTTTAAAGATCATTCAAGCTTTTGACATTTAACAGTGAAAGTTGCACCATAACTTAACGAAGATTTTTTTAAAGATCATTCAAGCTTTTGACATTTAACAGTGAAAGTTGCATCATAACTTAACGAATAATTTTTTAAAGATCATTCAAGCTTTTGACATTTAACAGTGAAAGTTGCACCATAACTTAACGAATAATGTTTTAAAGATCATTCAAGGTTTTGACATTTAACAGTGATAGTTGCACCATAACTTAACGAATAATGTTTTAAAGATCATTCAAGCTTTTGACATTTAACAGTGAAAGTTGCACCATAACTTAACGAATAATGTTTTAAAGATCATTCAAGGTTTTGACATTTAACAGTGATAGTTGCACCATAACTTAACGAATAATGTTTTAAAGATCATTCAAGGTTTTGACATTTAACAGTAATAGTTGCACCATAACTTAACGAATAATTTTTTAAAGATCATTCAAACTTTTGACATTTAACAGTGAAAGTTGCATCATAACTTAACGAATAATTTTTTAAAGATCATTCAAACTTTTGACATTTAACAGTGATAGTTGCACCATAACTTAACGAATAATTTTTTAAAGATCATTCAAACTTTTGACATTTAACAGTGAAAGTTGCACCATAACTTAACAAATAATTTTTAAAGATCATTCAAGATTTTGACATTTAACAGTGAAAGTTGCACCATAACTTAACGAATAATTTTTTAAAGATCATTCAAGCTTTTGACATTTAACAGTAATAGTTGCACCATAACTTAACGAATAATTTTTTAAAGATCATTCAAGCTTTTGACATTTAACAGTGATAGTTGCAAATTTTTATTTCCAAATATCAACCAGCAAAGTACGGAAGGCTCCAAGAAAAGCTTTATGTGTTGCAACGGAACTGTGATTCGCCTCGAAGAGAAATCAATGCTTAACTATTACTATTAAAGTATGAACGTGTCGCTAATGTGAAAATCAATTTCTTTCCTATACACTATAGAACAATGTAAGTAAAGTGATGAATTCATAATTAAAGTACAAGAAAACACTATTCTTACATAAAGCTATAATCATCTTGAAACTTTGTATCATTTACATGCTGTCTTATTCAACACAAAGTTTGTATTAACAGTAACGTGTGTATAAAAGTTTTTGCATACAGGGCTTGCGCCGGCAGTAACGCTGAATAAAACTTGTAAATTTAAACACCTCCGGTGACCGTTAAGCATTTTAACGATAAGTCTTTTGAAATAAGTTTAAAAAACATTGCGTAAAGTGCGAAAAAATAATCAGAACATTCGCCGCACACGTTTCACTAAGCAAAAGTACAACTTTATTTTGCCAGTAAGATTAATAATAATTATGTTTTCTCGTGCTCTATGGTGACGCTTTTGGCTCACTCTGCGATTGTGAAACAGTGACGTTTTTGCCAGTTGGCGGGAACATTTTAAATTATACATTAAGAATTTTCTTTGTTCAATTATCTGTGCCTTTTCAACGCCAAGCGTTAACGTAAAGAGTTATAAGTTTGTTTGAAAACAGCTCTAGAATTCCCTTTTCCGTTTATCCCCCCTCCGACTTGTTTAGCAAAGTCAATTAACTAGCTGAGAATGTTTGAAAACTGTATATTTTCAGATTTAACAGCCGTAAAACCATTTAATTGTGTGGGACAATCTAACAAGCCCTGCTTTTTGATTGCCCGCAACACATTTACATTTGTATATAGGTGAACAGTGAATGAGGCTTTTCTTGTGCAGAAACAATAAAAGCTTATTTGTATTATGTTCATTGTAGGCCCTTTCACCATATATTGTCCATGAAACTATTGTAAATGTGAAATAAATGACTTATGACTTATAATTACCACGTACAAACAGGATCTATCACAACTGTCCGAATAAAGTTGAATTCCTGTTTATATCTTAGATCAAGCGCATTACTCGCGTTAGTTAATATGTAGTTACATTAGAATGGATAAGGGAAATCCAACTTATAGTTTATTCATAAACCTAATCATAACAAGGCTAATAATGTAATTGTTATTAATTAACGTTTCCAGTCTTATAAAGACGCTTAATAGTTATTGAGCATTTTCGCCACATAATCACTTAACCCTTTCAGTCCCAAATTATTTCTTTAATAAGAAAAATGTTTTTGGCTTGGTACTTTTGTTCAGTATGTCCATCTTGTTTACACATAATAATAATTTTTTTTTCTACCTGTGCCCGCGTGCTAAATATAGCCTGTATCCCACGGGATACATTGGGATTCAATGGAAGCATAAAATGTGCTTCATTTTGCAACTGCTGATAATTTTTTAAAGTATTTAAGACATTTAGTATGCATGCTATGCTGATCTGTACAAAGTCGTCTCTAAAGTACTGTACCTTGCGCAGTTTTTTATGCTACGTAGATTTTGTAGTTTGCCATTTTATCACCATTTTTAGTCTATTGTTGTTGGCATAAATCAAAATAACTATTAATAGATCAAATAACTGTCAGTTTTAAAATTTTATTAATTTTAAAGGCAGAAAATATTCTCGTATCCCACGGGATACAACGGGTATGAAAGGGTTAATCTGATTGATCATAAATATAATTTTGCTCTCGTCACACCATAAGAATTATATCACACCATTTTTAGTGTTTCGTTTCTCTCTACGGCTGGACTAGTTTCTACATTCTGCACTAATTTACACGCAGGTATAAGTCCACATAAGTGAAAACTCCGAAACTAATTAGATTAATAAACCTTTTCAGTCCAATAAGGTTACTACACGAGCGAACCACAAATCACAAACGTTTTGCCGATATCACAAACAAACAATCTGAAATGCCGGACTACCAAAGAGTTGAATTTACCAGACTTAGGACGTCATCGCATAATCTCATGATAGAAACCGGACGTTGGTCCAGAATACCGAGAGAAGACAGATTATGTACATGTGGGGAAGAAGTTCAAACAGAAGCCCACGTCTTATTGAGATGTCCGGTGACAGAAGATTTACGAATTGAACATTCTGAGTTGAACTTTTCTAGCATTTGTAACCTTATGCACTCCCAAAAATTTAACGTCGTTAATGAAATATTGTTGGAGATGTGTTAAGACGCATGAGTGAAGAACTATTGTGTCCCTACATGAAAACGCGATATTTTTGTTGATTGGGTAAAGAAATTTTCCCTCTGTATATGATTTTTTGTTTTGTAGTTAAAATTCAATTTCGTTAATTATATAGTTATCGTTGCCTACTTACGTTATGTGAAATCATTATGGTGAATAAACTAATTCTAAGGGTTGATTTGGTACCTAAAGATCTCAGAAAGCCCTACATTAGACTCAGCGTATCTTCATCTAGAAACACTAACTAAAGTTAACGTGCTTAATACTGAAAAGCTAGTTCAGAATTTAGTCATTAATACCGAAAACGCCAGCTCAGAACTTTTCACAAGTGACACAATTCTTATGCTGACATTCTTACATTGAAAACAATAAGTCCTTTCACAGTTCCAGCGATTGATGACGATCGTGAAAAGGCCAAAGGTTATGTGTACCAGACAACACATTTGAGTACACTTGACAACGACACGCAGACCATGTTGCTGTAATATTAACAGTTTTAATAGATAGCTAGAATCTTACATGGATCATTCTTTTCTTGTTCCCAAGCAAGATCCTGCTAGTAAATCATTCTATGCACAGGCTAATGCATAATTAAGTACAGTCCGTGTAAAACAACTGAAGTTACTGTACTGATGACAGACGGCTTTGCTTTATCCACTCATCACGTGAAGGTTCTGGTTAAGATGCGCTGCTGTGGTACACTTAACCTTTGACCTACAGCAATTGCGCGTGCGCACAACGAAACTGTGAAAAGGCTCATTGTTTATGTTCTTTCTCAGCAAACAGCAAAGGAATTATAAAACGATTTTATTATTAACTTACCCGTGTTCATCTACCAGTTTAATTTTGCTGTAACCGACTCCGTCATGGGCGTAGCAGTTTGTCACTATCATATCCCAGTGACCTAAACAAACAGCAAAACTCGCTTGAGTATTTGTTTGATGTTGTAAATTCAAGGAATAAAGACGCGCTCCTTTAATTTTATAACGTGGTTCGTTACGTGGTACAGACATGAAGTCATAAAAGTTTAGATGAGCCCGATTCGAGAATGTCGGAAGCAGTTTAACCCTTTCAGTCCCAAATTATTTTTTAATAAGAAAAATTTTTTTGGCTTTGTACTTTCGTACAGTATGTCCATCTTGTTTACACATAATAATTATTTTTTTCTCCCTGTGCCCGCATGCTAAATATAGCCTGAATACCACGGGATACATTGGGATTCAATGGAAGCATAAAATGTGCTTCATTTTGCAACTGCTGATAAGTTTTTAAAGTATTTAAGACATTTAGTATGCATACTATGCTGATCTGTACAAAGTCGTCTCTAAAGTACTGTACCTTGCGCAGTTTTTTATGCCGTGTAGATTTTCTAGTTTATCACCATTTTTAGTCTGTTGTTATTGGCTTAAATCAGAACAACTAATAACAGATCAAATAACTGTCAGTTTCAAAATTTTATTAACTTTAAAGGCAGAAAATATTCTCGTATCCCACGGGATACAACGGGTATGAAAGGGTTAATTGTCTTGGGAGGACAGAGACTGTCCTATACCATAGCCAAGCAACAATATTATTATCATATCTCCCGACTAAAAGGCGAAATATCATATTTCGACTGTTTTCAATGTCTTTAATGCAATTTTTTTTTAAAATAACTAAATGCATTTAAAATTCTGATAATAATTGAAAGAAGATGCTACGCAGAAAACAACAGCATCTTGTCGTTTCTATCTTAATTCGACAAGTAAAACAAACAAAATCCAATCACAGTATTATCTCACCATCTCTGATATGAGAAACAATGAGTGTAGCATATTCTCCAACCACAAGTCCATCAGTTCCTGGAGAAAATGGATCGTGGCCCTTGACCACTCGAAGAACGGCCCGCGGTACAGGTTTCTCTGGATCTCCATGGTATTCTGTAGGTAAGTCACTGAAATGAAAAGTATGATTAGATCTTTAAAACCATCAGATCATTAAAATCAATAGATCATTAAAATCATTAGATCATTAAAATCAATAGATCATTAAAATCATTAGATCATTAAAATCATGAAAGAAGTAGTAGCCCGCATTCACCTTCAAACACGGCTGCGACAACGGCTACGGCAACAGGTAAAGACAGCAACCACAAGACTTTCTGCGTGCGGCGGAAGATGATTTTTAAATTTGTTGTTACTGTTACAATCATTGTCATTGGTCCTTTGTTACTGTTATAATCATTGTCATTGGTCCTTTGTCTTTTCCAATGGTATTGCTCTACAGTGCTATGTGTCGTTCATGTATATTTTGTTCAGTTCTGTATAATGTATAACATATTTACAGTATAAAGCATGTATATGCTATCTAACGTATGTATTGCTTTTCAATAGTCATATGCTCGACGCTGCTTGATATTGTCATATATCTTTTATATGCACATATATTTTGATAAGTAGTTTATAAGATATAATATACATATAATGTATAAATAATACAATGTACCTAACCTCAATAGGTTTCTTGTATATCATGTACATATTACGTTACATAACCTCCTTTGACTAACCTACCCCTCTAATCGCATTCTTTTCTATACACACCCTAATTTTATACCCTGCCTTGTCTTGCTTAACCCTTTCTTACTATCAATGTCGTGCTTACAAGATTTTCTTTCAGCAAACATTGAAATATTTTATTGTAAGCAATTAGTTTTTTTTGGCATGTCTTTTTGTAATTATTGTTTTGTGTCATGGGTAGTTGTGAGAAATTAATCTAAATCTAATCTAAATCTAAATCACTAGATTTGGATTGGCGAGGCTACATCTATTATTCCATAGACCACTTCACCTGGAACTTACAGACAAGAACTATTCTAATTTTAAACTACTTAGCTATCTCATAATAACACAATTTAAAATACTATGAATATAGACTCTTTAAAACAAAACCAGATCCAATGTTAAACTGTAGGTCAAAACAATCTACTCTTTAAAATGTTGAAAGGAAATGTTTAAAATGTTTTCAAAAATGACTTAGGTGAAAGAATTATTACCACACAAACGCAATTTTACGTTCGCGCCACTAGTTATTCACTGTTACATGCATTTCGCCATTCTCTAGTTAGACGGGCACTAGCGACTGCATTTCAAAAGCGCGTTGTACAAAAAAACAGGTGCTGTACCTCTCAGTTCAGATGTATTAGTTTCTGACGAACTACACACGTTCGACAGCTCATGCGTGAGCACAGCGGTAAATTTGAAATCTGAATTTTCACCTTAAAACTTTCTAAGCTTTAGTACAGCACGCTGAATATCTTACAGTAGCACTGTACTTCAATTTTTTCTTTCGCAAACACGTGCAACAGGCCCATGAAATATTTTTGCCGTTGAAAATTATGTTAGTTTGTGATGTCATCAATAGTTAGGCTCGTCCACCGTTAATTAAGTTTTTAATCCATTATCTAATTATCAAAAGCACTTTTGCTGTATTATTGGTGTTAAAATGTATACTATTTATCGGACTTGAAAATGACGTAGTATATGATTAATCATCCGGTCTTCCTTTAAAGATAATTATAGCTGTTTTAAACAAGACTTTAAAGTGTAAAGATTTGGCTTGCAGCAATTTCCGGTCCGGACAAAGACACGTTATGTTTCAAAAGTTAATCTTAATTAAAGGTATCTAGCTTTAATCAAAGACCCTTAAAATATAAAAATTATTATACTTCATATTAATACCTACGCAGCTACAAATATTTAAACTCTATCAATCTTACACTTGTCTACAATTTAATCTGTTTGTAAAACTCGTGAATTTAAGTGAAACTTACGGAACTCTGACGCCGTAATCAAGTGTTGGATGCTTCTCCCCTCCCCGGAATTGACAACTTGTGATGTAAGCCTTGTCCCACTCTTCTATCACATTGTACCTATTCTCTACCATCACAATGATCGTATTTTGAAAAGTGTTTGCGGCACTGGAGAGATAATCACGCCCCCTATAACCATTCTGAAAAAATAAACGATAGATTGGTAAGAATATCATTGAAGGTAAACGAAAATGCTTCAGTAACACTTTACTCTTTGAACGTTGGTCATTATTTACCGAAAAACTGATTTACATTTTCACAAAATATCTCAGGAGTTTCACACAGGTTTCCTCCAATCAAATACGTACAAAGTTAAGCAACCACATCTAGTAATTTCTGTTCTCAAATTGAAACGATGAATTACAATTGTCTTCGAAATTCAGCTAAGGCATGTGTGCACACTTTTGTATCAATGTAGATCGAAATTAGCTTTGAATTCTGTAAATGTGATAACACAAAACTGACAAAAGTCTACTTGCTATTATGTAAAACTAGTTAACTAATAAAACATTGGGAATTCCTATGGTGTCTCATGATATTAAATATATTTCTCACACCACGCCGATGAGACAAACTGGTAAATTAACCCTTTCAGTCCCACATTATTTTTTAATAAGAAATTTTTTTTGGCTTGGTACTTTTGTTCAGTATGTCCATCTTGTTTACACATAATAATTATTTTTTTCTACCTGTGCCCGCGTGCTAAATATAGCCTGTATCCCACGGGATACATTGGGATTCAATGGAAGCATAAAATGTGCTTCATTTTGCAACTGCTGATAATTATTTAAAGTATTTAAGACATTTAGTATGCATGCTATGCTGATCTGTACAAAGTCATCTCTAAAGTACTGTACCTTGCGCAGTTTTTTATGCTATGTAGATTTTCTAGTTTGCCATTTTATCACCATTTTTAATCTGTTGTTACTGGCTTAAATCAAAATAATTATTAACAGATCAAATAATTGTCAGTTTTAAAATTTCATTAATTTTAAAGGCAGAAAATATTCTCGTATCCCAGGGTATACAACGGGTATGAAAGGGTTAACGATAGTTTTTGAAATATTTTCTATAATGTAATATTTGAAGCGAGTAAGCCTATAGTACATTGAGCGGAGCGGTTACTGTTCATAAAGAACGTACTTGTTAAATTCGAGAGTTTGTTTTTGCATCTTTGTTTATTTTATATAAAAGCTTTTTGTATAAAGGACAAAACTTTCGACAACTGAAAACTGAAAGGTTGCCTATGTTTTTTTTCATTTCAAGAAACGATACTAAAAGGTCCCAAGTTTAAGAGGACAAGAACGGTTTTTCTTGAGCTTGTACGACTACCTGGTGTGAGTGAAAACATTTTTTGGCATTGCAATGACGTTTCAAAGTTGCAAAGTAATAGCTAATCACAGTTTTAGTTGCAAAATCGTTTGTAATGTAATATTGAAAGCTCTATAGTAGACAAAACAGCAGCGCCAGACACATGCCGCGATTTAACCTGCGCTAAAATATACAGTTATGCATGCTTCGTAAGCTTATACATACTGGATTAGTACAATCCTAATCCCGTCTACATGCAGATGATGAAAGTTTGCATTGTCAATAACAGAGCAGCCAACCGACCTCTTGACACGGAAATTAAAAGAGAGCGAAAGGGCGCCCCAGATTTATACGAACAGAAAGAGGATATGGTTATTACGTCAATAAACAATAATGACCAAGCAAATATATCACACTCCTGCTGCAGATGTGTGCCAAAATTGATTGCTTAAATGCTACCATATATCACAGATTGATAAACGATATTATTACACTTCATTAAAGCAATTTTGCTGCTCACACAAATGTTGTAGGTCTAAAGGAAATTGCATTTCAGTAAATTAGACAAAGAACTGCAAAATCCAAAGCGCAAAACTTTAAAGACCCTAAGCAGGAATTGTAAAGTACCGTGTGACCAGAAGGTAAAGGTAAATATGGCAAAATTGTTAGTTTGCTTCTAAAACCGTAGAAATTAAGATTTTTCCAGAGTGGGAACTTCGTATATTGCAAAATCTGCTTTTACTGAGGTTACTGTGTAAATAAAATTATTTAAATTTTCGGTTGGGTTGTCCTGGTGTTTTTTTAGAAACTTTAGTGCTTAGAACGCAGTCTAATTTGAAAACCTGAAGAAACCTCAATGATTATACAGAATTATACCCACGGTAGTTAAGATTATCTTGAAGGAGCAGTACGACATAATATGAGCAAAATGAACTTTGGTTTAAAAGATATATTATGTCATCTTTACAAAAGATGACGTAGATGTAATAGAAGAAAAATTTCCATTCTCACATCATCCAATTCAACGGTGCCACATCCGTCAAGTGGTATTCCCACGTATAGATTTGTACTTCCGGTCCCGTGAGCCACGCATTGTTCCACGGCGTAATATCCCCTGGGATAGATTCTCCCTTTGAACGGTTTGTAGAATTCAAATTGAACCTGCATGGTGTTGCTGTCCTGGTCACAAGTGACTTTCAGTTCTAAAATGTAAAAGCAACAAAATCATGGCTGAGTTTCTTTTTACTTGAAAACATCAGATTGCGAAATTTACGTGGTCACAATCACAAATTGTTCATACATTATTCTAGATTAGTTGTAGACAAATATTCATTCCTAAAAAGAGAATAGGTTTTACACGTCAAATTTAGACGTGCGTTAACTCAAATGTAGACTTAAGCAGTTCAAATGTGTCAACAATGGTTTTTAAAAATCTTAAGCATTTTTGGTAAGTCAAATGTAGACACATGTCAAGTCAAATGTGATATTGGTATCTCAAATGTGAATAGGTGGTAAAGTTTAAGGATGTTAAATTTAATCTCCTTTAATTTCAATTTAATAATTGCTGTGAAAATAAAAACTTTTTAGGTCTACTAATAGTTCACTAATATTCTGTAAACTTTACATACCTGTGTCTACATTTGACGTGTAAAACCTATAGTTCCAATCTTCATTATGACGTGGTTAATGCGTCAAACATTGTCATTTTCTACAGTAGACTAACAAGCTGCAACTTGTTAAGATGCTGCTATTTTAATCGTCTTACGTAAGCCATTTTTTCTTTACCATAGTCTCTCTCCGTTTTAAATTTGTTCTCGTTTAATTATTTACTGGACATGTATTTGTTTCATAACTTCAGGGCCTATTTCAGGGGGGTAGGTGGGGATACTTCCCCGGGGCATCAGCTTCCAGGGGGGCCTCGCGCCGAGGTAACATTTTTTTGCTTTGTGCAAACATTCAATTGTTCTTTCCTTTAACAACTGTATAACTCCATATTTTCTCTTCGAAAATGCTTCTCCGGCGTTCTAGCAGTTCTCTGGTGCTTCGCCCCCGCCTCACACGCCCCACTTCCCCGGGCCTTGCTTAGGCTGAAATAGGCCCTGCATAATGGTGATTGTAAATATACTGTAAATTATTTTATATCGCATTATATGGCCAACATAAGTGTTTTTTTGTAAATATTCTTAAATAAAAAACAAATAAATAAAAATAAATAAATCTTTACCCATAAAAAGGTTTGTTAGTTCTTAAAGTTTTTATGAAACGTAGCAAATGTTTTGAATGAAACTGCACCTGTCTTTACATTTGATGCCTGTTTTGCAAAACACGAGAGAACAGAAAGGGATGAATGAGAAAAAATCTAATTGTTGCAATAAATAAGTTTGAAGAAGTTCTAGCAGTTATACCCTGCACGATTACTCACCCTTCACGACCATGCTGCGGGTATTGCTGGCACTCTGAGAGTAGCTTCCCCCTCCACCTGTAACAGGACCAGTACCTGAGCCGTAGAAAGTTCCTGCTTCATTGCCATAATCACCTCCTGATCCGCCATGTCCACCTACTGATCCACCATATCCACCTGCAGATCCACCATACCCGCCTCCTGATCCGCCATGTCCACCTACTGATCCACCATATCCACCTGCAGATCCACCATACCCGCCTCTTGACCCACCATGTCCACCTGCAGACCCACCATATCCACCTGCAGATCTGCCATATCCACCTCCAGATGCACCATAACCGCCCAATGATCCACCTGAGCCACTGTAACCACCTGCTGACGCTCCATATCCCCCATCTGATCCACCATATCCTCCTGCTGTTCCTCCATGACCACTGCTCGATGTGCCATACTCGGCTCCTCCTCCTGAGGTGCCATATCCACCTCCTGAAGTTCCAGATCCAGATCCTGATTTACCATAACCACTTGAACCACCTCCATCGTATCCACTTCCTGAACCACCATACCCACTACTAGTTCCACCATATCCACTACTAGCTCCATCATACCCACTGCTAGCTCCACCATATCCACTGCTAGTTCCACCATATCCCCCAGATCCAACACCAGTGCCGTAACCTCCTGCACGACCACCTGTTGAATACCCTCCGCCGCCTCCATGAGATCCACTCGTCCCACCATATCCATCATTGGATGCTCCATATGATCCAACTCCAGTCCCACCATAATTTCCTGAAACGCCATAACCTGCTCCCTGTCCTTGGCTTGAGCCTCCATATCCAGAACCGGTACCTCCGCCTCCATAACCACCCTCGTCATGATAACCAGAACCATAATTATATTCATATCCCCTGGAGGCACCTCCACCACCATGCCCAGAAACAGCAGAACCTCCTAATCCATGAGCCCCAATACCTGCACCATGGCCACCACCAATGCTTGAAGTGCCATGTGAAGTGATAATGTCTGTTCCATATCCACCTGCACCTCCCGTGGAGCCATATCCACTTCCAAAGTTATCAACTCCATAGCCAGAGCTGCCGCCATGATGACCACCCACATCTGCACCACCATAGCCACCACCGCCATGACCACCCCCGCCATGACCACCCCCACTATGACCACCCCCACCATGACCACCCCCGCCATAGCCACCTCCTCCTTGACCTCCGTGACCTTTCTTGCATCCGTATCCATAGCAAGGACTTGGTGTATGGAATACGTAATGATCTGTGTAAGTGGATTCGTACAAATCTTCATATGGTATCGTGTGTCTCCTGAAGTAAACGTATGGAGCGTGTGTGGTTGTTGTGTGCTTGTGCAAGTATCCATAGTAATAAGCGGGTCTGTATCCATACCCTTGTCCCCCGTGCCCTCCATGTCCACCACCATGTCCACCATGTCCACCATACCCTCCGCTGTGGATGTCATTGCGGCCATTGTAGTAGTAGCCCTGACCAGCTACCAAAACCACCTGTCAACGATTTAAAGTCACTTATGATAAAATGATTAAATTTATGATGAAATATTTTTGTTCTGACATTTACTTCTTGCAAATATTAAAGTGAGATGCGAACAAAAACTTGAATTAAACTTGAATAGGCATTTTCACAGTTCCAACGGTTGACGAAGATCGTGAAAAGGTCAAAGGTTAAGTGTACCAGACAACGTGTTTGTGTACGCTTGAGAACGCCTCGCAGCCTATGCTATTGTAATAGTAACAGTTTTAACAGGTAGCTAGAACCTTACCTAGTCCATTTTTTCTTATTCTCAAGCAAGATCCTGCTAGTAAATCACTCTATGCACAGGCTAATGAATAATTAAGTAAAATCCACGTAAAACAACTTGAGTTTCTGGACTGACGTGGCAGACGACGTAGCTTTACACACATGTCACGTGACGATTGCTGGTAAGTCGCGTTGCGGTGGTACACTTAACCTTTAACCTACAGCAACTGCGCGTGCGCACAACGAAACTGTGAAAAGGCTTATTTAAACAGCACGGCCTTACAATTAAAATACGTATAACTGCAGCTAATGCATAGACAGCAAAAACATTTGGCATATAAACAAAACAATAGTAACAGCAGTAGGATCAACAGCAGCAGCAACAGCAGCAGCAGCAGCAGCAGCAGCAGTAACAACAACAACAACACCCCCACCACCATCAACACCACTACCAACACCAGCACTACCACCAGCAGCAGCAGGAGCAGCAACTTGTGAGTTGCAAAACATTAAAAGCTTTATAGTGGCGGTTTTACATTGAACCATTCGTCTGTTCATTTCATCGGAAATAAGTTGATAAAAAACAAGCATGCGTTAAGAATGGGATGAGAAAAAAGACAAATTGTTTGATAGAATATAAAATACGATTTTGTTTTAAGGTTAAGATGGCCGTACCATTGTTTGCAGTAACAATCCAGTGAGACAATGTAATCGCATCTTCGTTTTTGGCTGGTTTATTTGAAAACTTTTCTTCTTTTACTCCTAGAAATAGATTAAAGTTATATATTAATCTGTTGTAACTATCTAGCTACTTAGATAAGTAACGTAAGTAAGAAACTAAGATAATAATGATGTAATTCTTCCACATTACTGTGGAAAAAGAAACTCCACCACGTGGTTGGCGTGGAAAATCGTCGTTTGCGCTAAGAATTTGTTCTTGCTTACGACCTGACCGAGGTTCATGTTTAGAATTTCAGTCCACGGTCTGACTTTCGTAGAGGAAACTTTGTGTTGACTAACGAAACTATGAGAAACGTTCGTGACATTCTTGCACATTAGAGAAAAGTTGGGTAGATATCCCGGAATGACGGCCACTCAATGTGAGAGCCATTTTTTCAAAGCGCAAAAATCACGTTTTGGAAAAAATCTTTTTTTCATTTGTTTCAAATTTTCTTAACAAACCCAATCGTAAGAGTTTATTGTTTTTACAGACGCTCATTGCCTGTCATTATTATTATTATTATTATTATTATTATTATTATTATTATTATTATTATTATTATTATTATTATTATTATTATTATTATTGTTATACAACAATGGAAAATCATCTAATACGGCCACCATTTTTATCAAGACAATATAGGTTTATGAATGGTACAGAAGCTGTTGGATAAAAAGTTCAGTTGAATACGCGATCACACTTCCAAAAACCCGCTGTTTGTTATACATTCTTATGCAGGCCAACTTTATATCTAACTTGAAACGTGTGTTTTTTATTTAAATTGTTTCATATCCTAAAAATATAGTAATTACGTATTTTGTATGTATTAAGTGACAAAATAAAGAGATCTATATTACCAATAATATTGTCTGTACTGCAGTAATAATGCCTGCGTGTGTTTGATAACAAGAATTTGATGATTTCATTAACACCGAGGTTAATAGGCTAGCAAAATGAACTTCACATCAACTTCGGCTAATCTCAAGTACAAATAAACTTTTATATCAAAATGTTGAACAACCTGGCAGTCATTTTAAAACGTGTCAGAATCTGTTAGCACATATTTATGGGTTTGCTTTGTCATCGCTTTGATACAGGGGCAAAATGAAACACAAGAGCGGATTTAAAAAAAATATTTTATCTATTTAATTATGGCTGAACCGTTAAATCTAACAGCAACGGACATATAAATGCGCGAATTTCTCTTTTTAATGTGGAATTATTAAATTTATTAAGAGTTTGATTATATATTTCTTGTTAATTACGGCCATATCACGTTGAAAACACCGTTTCTCGTCTGATCACCGATGTTAAGCAACGTAGAGCCTGGTTAGTACATGGATGGGTGACCGCCTAGGACTAACAGGTGCTATAGGCTTGCGGGATGCCCACACTGTATCTCGACACTAGGCGGAGGAGCTGCACAAGCAGCCAACGGCTGGAGGTCGGAGGAGGTCAAGTAACCCAACGGTCACGTGTAGAGGAGTAAACCTTCCAAATCAGGATTGGAGCCCCGAAGGCAGACCAGTCCAGCATGCTCACTGACTCCGGCAGCTCCTGCAGCCAACCTGGTGCCAAACGTATCGCTTAGCTTTCCTTTGGACTTACACCAGGGAGGAAGAGAGGGGGTTCCTGTTGTCTGGGCAACTCAGGATCTCCATACACCTTGCCCAGGTGTGCGCCCTGGAGAGGCCACTTCAGTAGTTCAAGGCTCGGACTGCTCAGCCGCAGTCGACGCTGCAGCTCCATCAATGTGATCAATAACTGACTCTATTGGCACACACTTCATTGACTTCCGAGACAGAAGGATGCCAACTTCTTGTTATTAAGTACTAAGATTTGTTTGCTAAAATAATGTCACTCGCGGCGGCTCATCTGACGTGAATTTTTTAAAGTCACAGTACAGTCCTTTCTAGATCAACTGAAATTGCTTTGATGGTAAATTTGGGAAATTGTGACGGTGACGGTCCAGGGGCGGCTCTAGGAGGTAGTTTGACGCCCTAGGCAGACGTATTTTCAGCGCCCCTCCTTGAAGGTCAACCTCTTTCTCCACGGTTCCCGCCACAAACCAAAAATGAATTTTCTTGCATAATATTACAGTAGTTAGGGTTATACATGTTCTATAGTGTACTAACCAAGTGCAATTAATTACCTATCTATAGCCAGTGTTGATTTAATTTGAAATTGAATTGATGACCCCACTGCATGTTCTGGGTTTTCAGGAGCAATCAAATTTCTGACACTCTTTTCTGACACGCAATATTTTCTTTTTTCAGCAGAAATTTTTCTAGTCCTAAA
Organism: Tubiluchus corallicola; assembly: GCA_030141605.1. Lineage (NCBI taxonomy): Eukaryota > Metazoa > Priapulida > Priapulimorpha > Priapulimorphida > Tubiluchidae > Tubiluchus > Tubiluchus corallicola. The sequence goes on along the minus strand of JAQGDQ010001180.1, from coordinate 26,351 downwards.
CTTCTTTTTTACGTATCCACCCATTTCACCAGCTTCATCACCTTGACAACCGAATCTCTGCTCTGATTGCAAATACCTGATTAAAGTTTCTTTTTGCTGTTCAACATCCGCCAATTTTTTACCTTTCATTTCCTGCATTCAGCCCCCGAAGACTTCGATTCGTGTAGGTTTATAAGCCATTATTAGATAAATGCTATTTCAAGAAATTTTCTATCAAGGGAATAATCATTACTACAATATTTCCTTAGTTCAACAGCTCTATGCATGGAGCAGAAACTGCGGGCAAGAAGCAGCGAAAGCTTGAAAAAAGAATTACTTTTCTCAGAATTTTCGGTTACTAAAATTCGGGTTACCTAGGCAAGTTTGCTTAGTGGTAGAGCCGGCCTTCAGTATCTTGAAATACTGAGCCGGACAAATGATCAAATATTCTCCTATTGACAACTGACTAATAATTTTGTCCCTATAAATCATTGTTAGTACGTAAATGTTGCAAAACGACAGCTTTTATACTAATATTAGGTTGCAATCAAATCTTTCTGGTTGAATACACGGCAATTGTTGTTGGCATCCTTCTGTTTTGGAAGACAATGGAATGTGTGCCAAGAAAGTCCGATCCTTGAACGTCTCCAGGGCGCACGCCTGGACAAGGTGTATGGAGATCCTGAGTTGCCCAGACCGCAGGAACCCCCTCTTTTCCTCCTTGGTGTAGTCCAAAGGAAAGCGGAGCGATACGTTTGGCACCAGGTTGGCTGCAGGAGCTGCCGGAGTCAGTGAGCATGCTGCACTGGTCCGCCTTCGGGACTCCACTCCTGGATTTGGACGGTTTACTCCTCTACACATGGCCGTTTGGTCACTTGACCTCCTCCGCCCTCTAGCCGTTGGCTGCTTGCGCAGCTTCTCCGCCTAGTGGCGAGTCCCGCAAGCCTACAGCACCTGGTATTCCTAGGCGGTCACCCATCCAAGTACTAACCAGGCTCTACGTTACTTGACTTCGGTGATCAAACGAGAACCGGTGTTTTCAACGTGATTTGGCCGTAGTCAAATGAAAACACGGCAATGAATATTGCTCATTTGTTTATTAGAAGACTTAAACTTCCTAATCTTAAACGTTCTTGCTTATTAGGTAAGCCCGTTGTTCTCGTTTGAGAGTAAAGTTGCTTTATCGATAGTATCTATAGGGAGTCAAAGCTTTTTGAAAAACGTCCAGTCCAGTCTGGTTTTTGGAAAACTTTTTGATCTTACTAATCAAAGTGTACGTGATTTTCGCTACCTACGGTGTGAAAGGCGGCCACCGAACACAACTTTGGATATAAGTAGTAAAATGTGGTACCAAGAAGCCCGTTTTTGCAGCTTAACGAGCGAAAATTTGGAGCAACGAACGATTTTTGCCGAAAGAGACGAAGTTACTATTACGTGTGAGGTCTAATTACTAACTCTTTTGCTGATGCACCTGTTTCTTTACAGCTTTCCAACGCGCGTGTAATAATTACCGCAATTAAATCAGGCGCATTAAATGGAATTACGATAAATAAAGGGTGATGGGCCAAACTAACAACATGTTCACAGTTTAATGTTGTGTGAGGCTTTTGTGTGAGATCGCGTAAGCATCTTATTGTTAATCTCTGTAGCGCTGTGAAATTTAACCTTGTACCGGTTTGAAGTACCGGTAAATTATAGATATTTGAGGCTTGAATGACTGTCATACGCTCTTCCTCAGTCAACATCTTGATCAAGATCACTTGAAATTGAAAAATGTCATCTAAGTTGATCACTACAGTGATCACTCACATATCACCGCTGTCTGCTGACTTCGTAGGTTGATTTTTTTCTAATGTCATTTATTACACGACGTGCGTTCGAAGAGAGAGGGTAGAGGGGAGAGAAAGATTGACACATTGACAAAAAGAAAGACAATGCGAGAGAGAAGGAAGGAGAGGAAGTGAGGGAGAAAGGGAGAGAGTGGAACAAATGGAAAAGGAAAAGGAAAAGAGACAGAGAGAGAGAGAGAGAGAGAGAGAGAGAGAGAGAGAGAGAGAGAGAGAGAGAGAGAGAGAGAGAGAGAGAGAGAGAGAGAGAGAGAGAGAGAGAGAGAGAGAGAGAGAGAGAGAGAGAGAGAGAGAGAGAGAGAGAGAGAGAGACAGACAGACAGAGAGAGAGAGAGAGAGAGAGAGAGAGACAGAGAGAGAGAGAGAGAGAGAGAGTGTGTGTGTGTGTGAGAGAGAGAGAGAGAGAGAGAGAGAGAGAGAGAGAGAGAGAGAGAGAGAGAGAGAGAGAGAGAGAGACAAAACATCAGACAGAGAGACAGACAGACAGGTAGACAGACAGAGAAAATAGCGTTGTAACGCCAGGATTTGTTAGTTTAGATTTTAGAAACTACTGAAATCAGTCACTATGGATTTTATACAAAATGTTTATC
>JAQGDQ010001180.1:12500-23712 GCA_030141605.1 Tubiluchus corallicola | reverse complement strand
TTTTCACTTGCTTTGTAGAAATAATAGTGGCCAATTATCAGTTTATGCGCATATAGTGCAATCATGATGATAATTGGCACAGTTTGTTTTTAAAATAGTTATGATGAGAACGAGGTAGACCTAGTATAGACCTACCTTTAGTACAGGTAGTGCTCACTAATGGCGTTGTGAATTACAGTGAGTGAGTGAGTGAATGAGTGAGTGAGTGAGTGAGTGAGTACGTAAGTGAGTGAGTACGTAAGTGAGTAAGTAAGTGAGTGAGTGAGTACGTAAGTGAGTAAGTAAGTAAGTAAGTAAGTAAGTAAGTAAGTAAGTAAGTAAGTAAGTAAGTAAGTAAGTAAGTAAGTAAGTAAGTAAGCAAGCAAGTAAGCAAGCAAGCAAGCAAGCAAGCAAGCAAGCAAGCAAGCAAGTAAGTAAGTAAGCAAGTAAGTAAGTAAGTTAATTAATTAAGTAAGTAAGCAAAGAAGCAAGCAAGCAACTAAATAATTAAAAAAGTAATTTATTTGTCTCTAAATTTTTACAAAATGAAAATAAGCAAAAGCAAAGAACTAAAATATGGAAAAGAGACGAGGACAGAGTATTATCAGAAAGAAATAAACAGAATTTTAACATAGCCTATCAGGTAGGGTATGTATAAGTGATGTTTATTTTGTGTTATTATTGCAATTCATAGTGACATTACATGTGCTTGATGACCAAATTAATGTCAATAATTAACTTCAGTAATTAAAAAAACACTATGTGTAATTAAATGGTACAGTTGGGCGAAAATATATTTTTATTTTGTGAATTGCGCGTACTTTTAATATCATATCCACTAATATTAGAAAAATTCGGATGTGATAAAGTGATTAAGTCCAATTTAGTTAAAAGAGAATATTCTTATCTGAGGACACTGTATTTAATAATTAAAATGCAATTTATATTATATTAAAATCAGAACTCTTCCTGAATAAATTGAAAGTTTGTAAAGAAACTGTTACAGTTTAATGTTGCAACCAGGGGAACAGAATGTGTTGCACTGAAATTGATAATTAAGAATACTTTCATTTCGAGATTCCAAAATTTTTGCTATTTTAAGAATTGTGAAAAACAAAGGTTTTTAATTAACATAAAATAACTTCGCATAGTTGCTATTATTTCTTATTAACTAGCTTTAACTATTTTTTCTATTTCTTAGCAACTCAACTAAGCTTAAGTTAATTACTTACCAATACGTAAGCAGAGTAATATCCAATTAGTAAATTAAGACACGCGTTTAAGCACTTAAGTCACACAAGATTTGCACTCTCACTACTCCATGTGTGTTTTAGGAAAATGATGGTTATCCTCCATTGTGAGTTCATATATTAGCGATTCTGTGTCCTGACCTAATAAGACTAGAGAAAGATACAGATGTAGGTTACAGGCACCGCGTGTGATGCTACTAGGCAACCTTAATCCCAGCTGCGTACTCCGTCTCTGTTCATGCAAACCTACAGGTAGCTGCACCTCATGGGACAAGGTAATAATATAACATACGCCCACCTGGTTACGTCACGAATGCTTAGTCTTCCCTTTGCCTAAGGTTTATGTGCAAACTGGTGCGTTCGAATAGGCGAAAGATTGAAATGCGCGTTCGAATCTTATTCATAAATTCTCCCCAGTATGAGGAGGACAGAGTACCAGTGAGTGAAATCTCCTCTTCTCGCCTTTCCATCGCCGGATGCTGTCCATACTTGACCCCATTTGTTCTTTCATTTGCTGTTGTTTTCTGTACAACTCGGTGGAAAGAGAAACTTCGGAGGCATTCATCCAAAAAGGGATTCGAAGAAACGAAATTGAAAGTCAATTTAAGTTTACGCTTACTTTTTATGGCATTACAAAATAAGCCGACTTAAATAGAATTCTTGCTTGATAATTTACTAACTTTTCTAAATTGGACAACGTGAGCAGCATACCTGTGGGTCAACTTTGACCAGCTCATTTTTGGTTGGTAGTAAAACCTTCAGCATAGAACAGCTTAATGTAATAAAAATACAGCAATATCAATTGCAAAATATGGTAAATAATGCAACGTAAGAGAAAATTTATTACATTATTAAATTTATTACATATAAGTTAATATTTTCTGGTCTTTTAATTTCGATCTTTTAAGATTGTAGATGTTAAATTTTTAAATTCCTAAAATATGCTTTATTTTATTTCTTCTCTTCTTTATTTTGAAATATATAAACATGTTTTAACAAGAAATATTGCAGTAAACTTTCTCTCTTCAAATTCCTATCCACTTGGTCCACCGTCGAAATGATTGCAGACCGAATTTTTTGTTAGTTTCGCAAATTTTTAATTACATAAATAAATGTTAATCAGCTTTATACCTCGATCCCACGAACATTTATAATTAAAGCAAAATTGGACCCGATATTAAACTGCAGGTCAAAATAACCAATTCCTTAAAATATTTAAAGGAAACATACTATTTTTTGAAAAATGACTTACGCGAAAGAATTATTACCACCCAAAAACTATTTCGCGTTCACACCACTAGTTCTTCGCTGTTACATGCATTTCGCCATTCGCTAGTTCGACAGGCAGTAGCACCTGGATTTCGGAAACGTGTTGCACAAAAAAACAGGCGCTGTACCTCTCAGTTCTGATGTGTTCGTTTCTGACGTACTGCGCACGTAGTATTTTATCTTAAAACTTGCCTAGTTTTATTACAACACACAGAATATCTTACAGCAGGGCTGTACTTCGCTTTCACAAACTCGTACAACACGCTCGTGGAATATTTTTGCTGTTGAAAATTATGTTAGTTTGTGATGTCATCACTAGTCGGGCTCACCCGCTGTTAATTAAGATTTTAATCTACTATTTAATTATCAGAAACGCTTTTGCAGTATTAACTGAGTTAAAATATAATGTATTAATTAATGCAATGTAATTTAACCTTCGGGTTATAAGAGTTTCTTAATAAACTTTTAATAAATTTTAAATAAACTTTAAACTTAAACAAGTATTCTTTTTATCGTACTTGAAAATGGGATAGTATATGAAAAATCATCCTGTCTTTCTTTAATATTTTACATGGAAAATAATTGTTATATTCATAATACTAGCAAAGTTGCTATTACTATGCAGCTATTATTATTAATGAGTATGTGCACCCTGCAGCACCCCAGCAAGACTTAGCGTTACAGCAATATAAGCACTCAGTTTGTTTTAGTTCAGTAGGTAAGTTTGTTGGTTATTAAAAGTAACAAGAGTATTTTGTTCGAGAAGCTCAAGTGAGTTCAGTGAGAGCAAACTCGTGTCACATACATGGCAAAACAAAGATCCGCATACAAAAGCTACTGAAACAGAATTACGTTAAACATCTCCGTCTGGTTCAAATCACAGGGGGGGGGGGGGAGTTCATTCAGCGCGCCTGTGGCATTTGGACCCTTGCGAAGAACAGTAAGAAAAAGAAAAGAATAAGAATGGAAGAAACAAGAATACATTCAACTCTAACTGACTTTTTAACAATCGTTCGTAATAAATGTAAACGCCAAAACGTTTATAATAAACTTACCTTAGCAGTTTTACCTGTTAAATAAAACCAAACTTTGGCTCACGGATACATTTTCTTCTGCTGCTGAACCAGTGAACTATCTAATTGTTTGTGCAGCTAATATTTATTTAAATTAAGCTGCAGTTTTGTTCAACTTCTTACGATCAAAATCGATCGTCTTCATCGGCAACATAATACATATTAATTTATAAATAATTACCAATTTTAAACGTTATGTTTAGCGAGTAAGTTCAACACTGAAAATACAAATACGAACTTTCTTTGCAAATAATAAAATGAACGTACCGTTTGTATGTAATTTTGTTTTCCGTTTTTATGAATATAATATTCTTCCTGGCGGGAGGGAGAAAATATAGATTACCAATTATTTTGATATCTATTTTGATGGTAACCCAACAGCCCATGTGTAGAGGAGTGGAGCCCCGAAGGCGGACCAGTGCAGCACGCTCACTGACTCCGGCAGCCAACCTGCTGCCAAATGTATTGCTCCGCTTTCGTTTGGACTACACCAGGGAGGAAGAGAGGGGGTTCCTGTTGTCTGGGCAACTCAGGATCTCCATACACCTTGCCCAGGCGTGCGCCCTGGAGAGGCCATTCCAATGGTTCAAGGATCAGATTGCTCAGGGACAGTCGACGTTGCAGCTCCATCAATGTGATCAATAACTGACTCTCTTTGCGTACACTCCATTGTCTTCCAAGACAGAAGGATGCCAACAACGACAATTTTGATGGTGTTTCCAAAGGTGAAGTGTTGCTTTTGATAATTAGTATACACTTTTAATAAGATAACATAAGAAATGACATTTATTCAGATAATCTTGACTGAACAAAGCTCACTTGCAACAAAGCCTCGATTTGTGATTGTGTAATTCAAAATTAAGAATCATAAATACACGTAAACACACAAGCATAAAATTTGCAAAACTTATACAAAAATCATACTAATATTGTGTGACTTACGAAAAGAAAATAAGCAGAAAAAGAAACAAGGCTAGGATTACAATCGCAAAAAACGTAAAATGAGCGAAAAAAAAGCAAAAGGAACTTCGACATGTCAAAAAATGGAGAAATAAAAATACAAGCAATTGAAATACAATGTCATATAATATTGTGCGTAGTAAAAAGCAGAAAAAAAATTTAAAACAATAATAAAAAGGTTTTCATTGAAAATCTAAAAATAAAGCTAAAACTCATTAACTTTGACACGAGATGAAAACACCGTTGATCAACTTGTTCAGCTGTGTCTTTGTCAAAAGCTGAGGCAGAGAGCTAGTATGAGATAGCTGATCAACTTGTTCAGCTGTGTCTTTGTCAAAAGCTGAGGCAGAGAGCTAGCTTGAGACAGCTGATCAACTTGTTCAGCTGTGTCTTTGTCAAAATCCGAAGCAGATAGCTAGCTTGAGATAGCTGATCAACTTGTTCAGCTTGTCTTTGTCAAAATCTGAAGCAGATAGCTAGCTTGAGATAGCTGATCAACTTGTTCAGCTGGGTCTTTGTCAAAATCTGAAGCAGATAACTAGCTTGAGATAGCTGATCAACTTGTTCAGCTGTGTCTTTGTCAAAATCTGAAGCAGAGAGCTAGCTTGAGATAGCTGATCAACTTGTTCAGCTGTGTCTTTGTCAAAAGCTGAGGCAGAGAGCTAGCTTGAGACAGCTGATCAACTTGTTCAGCTGTGTCTTTGTCAAAAGCTGAGGCAGAGAGCTAGCTTGAGATAGCTGATCAACTTGTTCAGCTTGTCTTTGTCAAAATCTGAAGCAGATAGCTAGCTTGAGATAGCTGATCAACTTGTTCAGTTGGGTCTTTGTCAAAATCTGAAGCAGATAACTAGCTTGAGATAGCTGATCAACTTGTTCAGCTGTGTCTTTGTCAAAATCTGAAGCAGATAGCTAGCTTGAGATAGCTGATCAACTTGTTCAGTCGTGTCTTTGTCAAAATCTGAAAATAGATAGCTAGCTTGAGATAGCTGATCAACTTGTTCAGCTGGGTCTTTGTCAAAATCTGAAGCAGATAACTAGCTTGAGATAGCTGATCAATTTGTTCAGCTTGTCTTTGTCAAAATCTGAAGCAGATAACCAGCTTGAGATAGCTGATTAACTTGTTCAGTCGTGTCTTTGTCAAAATCTGAAAATAGATAGCTAGCTTGAGATAGCTGATCAACTTGTTCAGCTGGGTCTTTGTCAAAATCTGAAGCAGATAACTAGCTTGAGATAGCTGATCAACTTGTTCAGCTGTGTCTTTGTCAAAATCTGAAGCAGATAACCAGCTTGAGATAGCTGATCAACTTGTTCAGTCGTGTCTTTGTCAAAATCTGAAAATAGATAGCTAGCTTGAGATAGCTGATCAACTTGTTCAGCTGTGTCTTTGTCAAAATCTGAAGCAGATAACTAGCTTGAGATAGCTGATCAACTTGTTCAGTCGTGTCTTTGTCAAAATCTGAAGCAGACAACTAGCTTGAGATAGCTGATCAACTTGTTCAGTCGTGTCTTTGTCAAAATCTGAAGCAGACAACTAGCTTGAGATAGTTGATCAACTTGTTCAGCTGTGTCTTTGTCAAAATCTGAAGCAGATAACTGGCTTGAGATAGCTGATCAACTTGTTCAGCTGCATCTTTGTCAAAATCTGAAGCAGATAACTAACTTGAGATAGCTGATCAACTTGTTCAGCTGTGTCTTTGTCAAAATCTGAAGCTGATAGCTAGCTTGAGATAGCTGATCAACTTGTTTAGCTGTGTCTTTGTCAAAATCTGAAGCTGATAACTAGCTTGAGATAGCTGATCAACTTGTTCAGCTGTGTCTTTGTCAAAATCTGAAGCTGATAACTAGCTTGAGATAGCTGATCAACTTGTTCAGCTGTGTCTTTGTCAAAATCTGAAGCAGATAGCTAGCTTGAGATAGCTGATCAACTTGTTCAGCTGTGTCTTTGTCAAAATCTGAAGCAGATAGCTAGCTTGAGATAGCTGATCAACTTGTTCAGCTGTGTCTTTGTCAAAATCTGAAGCAGATAATTAGCTTGAGATAGCTGATCAACTTGTTCAGCTTGTCTTTGTCAAAATCTGAAGCAGATAACTAGCTTGAGATAGCTGATCAACTTGTTCAGCTGTGTCTTTGTCAAAATCTGAAGCAGATAACTAACTTGAGATAGCTGATCAACTTGTTCAGCTGTGTCTTTGTCAAAATCTGAAGCTGATAGCTAGCTTGAGATAGCTGATCAACTTGTTCAGCTTGTCTTTGTCAAAATCTGAAGCAGATAACTAGCTTGAGATAGCTGATCAACTTGTTCAGCTGTGTCTTTGTCAAAATCTGAGGCAGATAACTAGCTTGAGATAGCTGATCGACTTGTTCAGCTGTGTCTTTGTCAAAATCTGAAGCAGATAGCTAGCTTGAGATAGCTGATCAACTTGTTCAGGTGTGTCTTTGTCAAAATCTGAAGCTGATAGCTAGCTTGAGATAGCTGATCAACTTGTTTAGCTGTGTCTTTGTCAAAATCTGAAGCTGATAACTAGCTTGAGATAGCTGATCAACTTGTTCAGCTGTGTCTTTGTCAAAATCTGAAGCTGATAACTAGCTTGAGATAGCTGATCAACTTGTTCAGCTGTGTCTTTGTCAAAATCTGAAGCAGATAGCTAGCTTGAGATAGCTAATCAACTTGTTCAGCTGTGTCTTTGTCAAAATCTGAAGCAGATAATTAGCTTGAGATAGCTGATCAACTTGTTCAGCTGTCTTTGCAAAACGAAGCAGATAACTAGCTTGAGAAGCTGATCAACTTGTTCAGCTGTGTCTTTGTCAAAATCTGAAGCAGATAACTAATAGATAGCTGATCAACTTGTTCAGCTGTGTCTTTGTCAAAATCTGAAGCTGATAGCTAGCTTGAGATAGCTGATCAACTTGTTCAGCTTGTCTTTGTCAAAATCTGAAGCAGATAACTAGCTTGAGATAGCTGATCAACTTGTTCAGCTGTGTCTTTGTCAAAATCTGAAGCAGATAACTAGCTTGAGATAGCTGATCAACTTGTTCAGCTGTGTCTTTGTCAAAATCTGAAGCAGATAGCTAGCTTGAGATAGCTGATCAACTTGTTCAGGTGTGTCTTTGTCAAAATCTAAAGCAGATAGCTAGCTTGAGATAGCTGATCAACTTGTTCAGTCGTGTCTTTGTCAAAATCTGAAGCAGACAACTAGCTTGAGATAGCTGATCAACTTGTTCAGTCGTGTCTTTGTCAAAATCTGAAGCAGATAACTAGCTTGAGATAGTTGATCAACTTGTTCAGCTGTGTCTTTGTCAAAATCTGAAGCAGACAACTAGCTTGAGATAGCTGATCAACTTGTTCAGCTGTGTCTTTGTCAAAATCTGAAGCAGATAACTAGCTTGAGATAGCTGATCAACTTGTTCAGCTGTGTCTTTGTCAAAATCTGAAGCTGATAGCTAGCTTGAGATAGCTGATCAACTTGTTCAGCTTGTCTTTGTCAAAATCTGAAGCAGATAACTAGCTTGAGATAGCTGATCAACTTGTTCAGCTGTGTCTTTGTCAAAATCTGAAGCTGATAGCTAGCTTGAGATAGCTGATCAACTTGTTCAGCTTGTCTTTGTCAAAATCTGAAGCAGATAACTAGCTTGAGATAGCTGATCAACTTGTTCAGCTGTGTCTTTGTCAAAAGCTGAGGCAGAGAGCTAGCTTGAGATAGCTGATCAACTTGTTCAGCTGTGTCTTTGTCAAAATCTGAAGCAGATAGCTAGCTTGAGATAGCTGATCAACTTGTTCAGGTGTGTCTTTGTCAAAATCTGAAGCAGATAGCTAGCTTGAGATAGCTGATCAACTTGTTCAGGTGTGTCTTTGTCAAAATCTAAAGCAGATAGCTAGCTTGAGATAGCTGATCAACTTGTTCAGCTTGTCTTTGTCAAAATCTGAAGCAGATAACTAGCTTGAGATAGCTGACCAACTTGTTCAGCTGTGTCTTTGTCAAAATCTGAAGTAGATAGCTAGCTTGAGATAGCTGATCAACTTGTTCAGCTGTGTCTTTGTCAAAATCTGAATCAGATAGCTAGCTTGAGATAGCTGAAGATAATTAAAAGAAAGAAATTCTGCAAGAACAAAAACAGAAAGACGTTTTAAAAACTAGTCACAGCCAAATATCGATAATTGTTTCGATAATCAGAGAAATGATTTATCGTCTGTATGGATTTTTTTGTATAGGCCGAGTTCTTTGGGCATAATTTTTTGGATTTTTATTGTTAATTTATTGTGCATTTATATATTTTTCGGTCTTTTCTTAGTACTACTTAAAAACTTAAAGTATTGCTTATTTGTTAAAGCAGACAGTTATTTGTTTTCTGCTGTTATGATAATTAAATCTGGGTCATAAATTTGTTATTTTTCAAATACAAATTTTTTTGATTAATGTATTGCAATTGTCAGGGCAATTCATCTTGCTTTTTTACCTTTTTTCTTTCTTTTTGCTATTTGAAATTTTATCTTGCAAATGTTGTTTTTCTGAACATTAAAATATTCTCTTTTCTCTTTTGTGTTTTGAACCATATATAATTATGTTTAATGTTTGACTATATTTAAGAACGACTGGTTTTGGTTTTTGTTTTTTTTGCTGTTGTTGTATTTTTTTGTATTTCTGGAGGTTTACGTATTTTTTAATAGTTGTATTCTGCTGTCATTAGCGTCTTTTTGTTTACTGTCTTTCTGAGAAGGGTGGTTGACTCGATAACCTTTGGTTTTTCGCCACCCTTTCTCCCACAGAGTATTTTTGTGTATTTTATTGTCAAATTATTGTAAATTTATGGAGAAAAATAAAAAATTACTTACTTACTTTGTCTGTGTATTACATAATCACCCACAAAACTCTTCTATGTTCGAAAGGGTAAATAAATAAATAAGTAAATAAATAATCGTGCTGAAATGGCCAAAAATCGACAAACCAGTATATATTTTTAATTGGCACAAACAGGTTACTGGGAGCGTCAGTCAAGTAAATTTCTGCTACCGAATGTCACGTTTATATCGACGTTACCGTGAAATGCTGTACTCTACCCCTGCCATCCCCCCCCCCTCCCTGTGGTGCAGTGACGCTCTAACACGATAACTCTTCCTATGAATTCAAGGCGCATGGACATGCCTGCTAGTTATTCTGTTTAAAAGGTCACACTTGCTGTGTCTAAAACCAATTGAAGTTTCACACTTCATGCGACAATAAAGCACGTGACAGAACCTCCGTTTCGCTTTCGGTTTTGAAAGCTACAGACCGTGAAGCGTTTTACACGGCTCTTCTGAGAGAGGTGAGCACACTGGTACGGGATTGTACCTGTCTTTAAAAGTGTGCAAACAATTAGTGAAAGGTATATAGATACCTGACGCACGATTTCTCCCAAGATCAACATGTAAGAAGCGTTCATCATGTAACAGAAGCTTAAACAAAGACACTGATTCAATACTTATTTAAATTACTGTTGTTCGCAAAATATAAAAGTTCTAACTGTGTTTATTTTGTTTTAAATCACCCGAATCAAATTGTATCACTGCACTGATCTGTTCTGGTTCCGCCTTTTAGAATAACAAATAATGAATCTACAGGGGAAGAAGTGGGTCGCCAAACAACTTTACAACAGAGGTACTCCACCCCCGGATGTGCCAGTAATTGCCGTGATTTTACTGAAATGAAAGTAAAAGGTGAAAGATGACCTACATTAAAGTGGAGAATGTTTTTAATGAGAGTGTTGTGGACAATTATAGGGAACTGCGTTAATGACCATGAGTGAATTGTTGCTAAACGGCTGGTTGCTGTCGACACAACGACGACTATGTATATACATTTGAAGAAATTTTAAGATGCGCTGCTAAAGTAACCTTTAGAACAATTGTCCTAAAGTGTGTTGTCATCAATTATCATTGTTATCGTCATTGTTTATCATCATCATCATCATCACTACCATCATCGTCATCGTCGCGCTGCCGCCGCCGCCGTCGACATCATCATCGTCGTCATTGTCATTATCATAAGCTCATGTCATCTTAGGCAGAGCCTTATACATATATTGTAGTGGGTGCATAGGCCCTTTTTTGGTTTTAATTTATTTCTCAATTACTGTTTGTTTATTTAGTAGGCTTTTTACCTTTTACAGTAGTCACTCTTTTAAAATTGAAGCACCTAATCTCCTTCAATACATTAGCATTTTGGCCTTTCGTGAGCTATAGCTGTAGTTGTTGTATGACATTTTACCCGTCTTTTGGTTCTCTCCGCCATTGCTCTATTTTTCTGTCTGTGATGAGCATTATGACTGTGAATTTCTTACAAATTTATTGTTGTGACATCGTTGTTTTTAAGGCTACTTGGAGTTCTCATTCCTGTCTTTGTAACTGTTAAAGGCTCTAACAACGTAAGTTATTGTTAATTAATTTCAATATAGTTTACATAATTTTCTTATCAGTACTTAGTTATATCAATACATTTAATCATGCAACTAATTTTCTTCTACTCAATGCAAATTAAATTAAATGTTAATAATTGTCTTTCAGAATAAAGACACTTTTGGTCATCACGTTAAACTGGTGTTTTGTATCCATTTCATATATATATATATATAGTGTATATATTGCGTATCTATTGTGTATATATTGTAAAGCGAGCCTAATAATATATATATTGTGTATATGAACCG
>JAQGDQ010001180.1:0-7500 GCA_030141605.1 Tubiluchus corallicola | reverse complement strand
TCTCTCTCTCTCTTTCTCTCTCTCTCTTTCTCTCTCTGTCTCTCTATCTCTTTCTCTGTCTTTCTCTCTCTCTCTCTCTCTCTCTGCCTGCCACCCTCTCCCTCCCTCCCTCCCTCCCTCCCTCCCTAATCCCCTCCCCCCTTCACTGTCTTTTCTTTGTCTCTCTCTCTCTCTCTCTGTGTGTGTCTTTCTTTCTGTCTCTCTCTGTCTTTCTTTCTGTCTCTCTCTCCCTCCGTCTCTCTCTCTCTCCCTCCGTCTCTCTCTCTCTCTCTCCCTGCCACCCTCTTCCTCTCACTCTGTCTCTTTCTCTCTCTCCCTGCCACCCTCTTCCTCTCACTCTGTCTCTCTCTCTCTCTCTCTCTCCCTGCCACCCTCTTATAGCAAGAGATTCATTTCTAGTCACAAAGCCAAAAAAACATCTAAGGTGATTTCAACATCATCCAAAATGTGGTGGTATCTACTGCTTGACCAAAATATGAAGTAACTGCTGAGTCACATTCGCTTTAAAGCTTTAATTTTAATTTAAAGATATTTGTTTGCAACAGTTACAAAAAGACCAATTCTTCTAAGTCAAATCATACGATTTTCAGTTTATTCAAGCAAGTCTGGTGGTTTTTTTTGCCATGCCTCAGTTACATATTATATTAAAACATATGCAGGATATGCTAAAAGATTCATTTAATCACTATCTTAAATGTATAGATAGCCCCCAAATGAAACTGCACTCTAGCTGAATAAGTGAATAATTAGATGAGTAACTAATGGACATATAATTAAATATGTGCGTAGGTAGGCAGGTAAGTAGGTAGGTAAGTAAGGAGGGATTACAAGCCTCTTAGGCAAGGAATAAAGATGGAAACTGCAACGGAAGAGCAGGCATAAATACTAATTATGGTGGTCACTAGTCAAGTTAGTTGATGTTTCGTTTGGATAGTAAAATGATGGCAGCAAACTAATAAAAAAAATTCTAAAATAAGTAAATAAAATCTCCCCGCAGCTTCAAATAGCGTCAAACGGATTTTACCTGATGATAACAAGAAAGTTGCTGACGATAATTGTGTTGTAAATGGCCCAAGAGATAAATTTACTTTCATTGAAACTAGATGGCGCTTTCCGAACGCTGTAACATAGATAAACACCCCAGACGAGAAACAGAGCTTGCCCTGCAAAACCAGTAAATGTATTTTTAATTAATTAGCATGTACAGAGTTGCAATGATCCTTATAAAATAAAAATCGTTCAGAGAACAATTTTATAAAACAGTTAGTTTAAACATAATTTATTTAGGATTGGATCAGACAGTTTGAACAAGATGATTTAAGATCCTCACCACAACAGACTTTATACACTATTTACAAAAACATTTACAGTAAGAATAGACTATGACAACACAAGCTGACAAGTTTTACTACAAGATTACATTACACATTAGTAACAGTTACAGTAAGAATTGACTATATCTACACAAGCTGACAAGTTTTGCTACAAGATTACATTAGACATTAGTAACAGTTACAGTAAGAATTGACTATAACTACACAAGCTGACAAGTTTTACTACAAGATTACATTAGACATTAGTAACATTTACAGTAAGAATTGACTATATCTACACAAGCTGACAAGTTTTACTACAAGATTACATTACACATTAGTAACATTTACAGTAAGAATTGACTATAACAACACAAGCTGAGAAGTTTTACTACAAGATTACATTAAGCATTAGTAGAAAATGACGGTTAGAAAATATTAATGTACGATTATTTAAGACTGATGCATTTCATATCAGATAGAAACTACTGAAAGCGTTTAGTACGTAATATAAAGTCACGTATGCATTGGAATATTTTACAGTTAGCAACATAGTTAAATTCATCTTTTCCGAATAATAACAACTTCAACAGATCGTTAGTTCCTAAGGCAGCTATATTAAGGTTTTCGGGCAGAAGTATTTCATTTAATTTATCAAACACAACAACCCTAGTTTGTTGATACAATGATATAAAAGAGTTCAGATTCTCTACACGTGGTGCTTGAGTAAAATATAACATAAAACACTAATAAGCTTAGCCAAGGTCCAGGAATTCTAGCTTACCAACTTTAGACACGTGATCCCACCAGCTGGATGAGCAATGGTAAAATTTCAGCTCGTCAGGTGTCAGCAGTGTATAAATGTGGGGCGGATCACTCAGTGTCCACGCGGATAAATATGCAGTCACTGCCAAAACTATTGGTATTAATCTTTTAGCCAGTTCTCGGTCTCCAAGTCGGATTTGTTTAGCTGACTTGACCTTGAAAATTCTTGCAATCCTGTTTCAATGTTAATGCAAAAGTGAAGAAAATTTTAAAAATATATGTTACCTAATTGCTGCTACTGCTGTTGCTGTTGCTGTTGCTGTTGCTGTTGTGGTAGTAGTAGCTATTGTTGCTGTTGTTGTTGTTGTTGTTGTTGTTGTTACTGCTGATGCTGCTGTTGTTGTTGTTGCTACTGCTGTTGCTGTTGCTGGAGTAGTGGTAGTAGCTGTTGCTGTTATTCTTGTTGTTGTGGTTATCGTCATCGTTGTTGTTGTCATTGGTGTTGTTGTTGTTTTTGCTGTTGTTGTTGTTGTTGTCGTTGTTGTGCTTATCATTATCATCGTCATTGACGTTGCTGTTGTTATTGTTGTTGTTGCTGCTGTTGCTGCCGTTGCTGTCGCTATAGTAGTAGTAGTAGCAGCTGTTGTTGTTGTGGTTATCGTCTTTGTCGTCGTTGTCGTCGTTGTCGTCGTTGTCGTTGGTGTTGTTGTTGTTGCTGCTGCTGATGGTGTTGTTGTGCTTGTCGTCATCATCGTCATTGGTGTTGTTGTTGCTGTTGCGGTGCTGTTTGACCAAAAGAAAGCATGTGGAAAAAATTGAGACAAGTCAGGTTTGAAATAGAAGTAAACTGATAACTACAAACCTCCATGTGCGAAGAAGCAGAGCCCCGTAAGTGAGAAAATATCCCATGTTTTCAAACCATGGAGAAATGATGCAGAGTACGTCGTTTGGTTCAGGAAACAACAATATTCCTTGTATGCACATGATGAACACCCCAGCTATTATCACATAACAGAACAATGGACTTGCAGCTTTAATAATCTGAAACAATGTATCCAGGCAATAAAACAACGTTAATGTTAATGTTAGATATATTGCTGAAAAGGTATGTCTTGTGGAAGCTGCGGTAATGATTTCAGATTACCACTAGTGGTATTCAAATCCCGAGGGGTCAGAAACCTGCTGGTATCAATCCCAAGGGGTCAGAAACCTGCTGTTATCAATCCCAACGGGTCAGAAACCTGCTGGTATCAATCCCGAGGAGTCAGAAAGCTGCTGGTATCAATCCCGAGGGGTCAGAAAGCTGCTGGTATCAATCCCGAGGGGTCAGAAAGCTGCTGGCATCAATCCCGAGGGGTCAGAAAGCTGCTGGCATCAATCCCAAGGGGTCAGAAACCTGCTGTTATCAATCCCAACGGGTCAGAAACCTGCTGGTATCAATCCCGAGGAGTCAGAAAGCTGCTGGTATCAATCCCGAGGGGTCAGAAAGCTGCTGGTATCAATCCCGAGGGGTCAGAAAGCTGCTGGCATCAATCCCGAGGGGTCAGAAAGCTGCTGGCATCAATCCCGAGGGGTCAGAAACCTGCTGGTATCAATCCCGAGGGGTCAGAAAGCTGCTGGTATCAATCCCGAGGAGTCAGAAAGCTGCTGGTATCAATCCCGAGTGGTCAGAAAGCTGCTGGTATCAATCCCGAGGGGTCAGAAAGCTGCTGGTACCAATCCCGAGGGGTAAGAAACCTGCTGGTACCAATCCCGAGGGGTCAGAAACCTGGTGGTATCAATCCCGAGTGGTCATGGATGTCCTATTACCCTCAAATTAGGTATTATTTGTACACTATGTCTGAAAGCGGGTCACCAAGTTAGATCCATCATCCACATGACCCACAGGTACCATGAAACAGACTCAACCTGATCCACACCCATGACCCCTCGGACAAAAACCACCCACGTCCTAACAAAGCTGACCCCATATTGATTCGGTCTTAACTCCACTTTCCAGAAGACATCTATAGTATCAGCTTCCGAACAACTGCAAAATCATTCAAATTTCTAAATACTTGTGTTACTCGAATACGAAGGTTTTCATAAAGCAAGAGCAGCGACTTCTGAGTGATACAATCATTGCAAGTGACAAAAACTTCAACTGCAGCCATAAAATTAAAGTGGTGCTGTGGTATCCTATACACAATTGTAATTATTTTATTTTATTAATTACTATATTACAATAATTATTTTATTGTAAGTTTCATTTAAAATAATAACCTCAAACGGTTTTAAAATATTATTTTATTATTGACAATTTAATTTTAGCCCGGGTCACGGGTGGGGCTGGTTTCAGACCCATGCACACGTGACCCGCCGAAAAACTGTGACCCATGTAACCTATAATGACCCGCGCACCCACTTCCAGTTATGCAACATCTAAATTGCAATGCACAATTAAATTCCACGCGTTATTTTACACGAGTCATTTATAGAAACGTTATTAAACAACGTACCGGTTGAGGACGATATTTGTAAACACCTAATGTGCAAAAGAGAACCAGGCAGATGTCAACTAGAAGAACAGCAAGAAGAACAAGGCGAACTGCTATATTGTATTCCGCCATACAGGGGGCAGCATCGCTGCACGTGTCACAACCTTCTGCGCATGGCAAGCATGTGAACAGATCCATGTTGAATACCTCTTTGTTACTGTAAAAGTTTGTAATAATGAATTATAAGTATTACTTCTGGTTTGAAGAAACCAAAAAACCTTGAAATTTAGTTTTAAGATTTTATTCTGAAGTGTCTACATAAACAGTGAAGTAGTGTCATGTTGAAAAGCAGAAAACCAAGTCACCAAAACTACAGGTGAAATCATTTAGGTGTGAAAACAGGTTTAGAGAATATGCATTCATAAAGACTGTAGAAGCCAATGAAAATTTACACAGTAAAGAGAAAGATTTAACAATTTTAACAAGAACACCTGAAGGTGGCAGCACTATCCAAAACTCAAATACGTATGATGACAATATAAATTTAAATTTAGAGTAATTAAAATGATTTTCTTCTAAATAACTAATTTGTGTTTGTTGCACACTGCTTCTGGTTTTAGTAGTAACATCAGCTTATAACTGTACAATTTATTACTACTGTTTCTTTCGCAAAATTCATTATAATCTACATGCAAATTTCTACTGTGATATAAATTACAATTCCAGTATTACTTTTTGGTAGCGGTAAAGGTAGCCGAGGTGTAGTAACAGTAGTAATAGCAACAATAGTAGCAGTAGCAGTTTCGTTGTGCGCACGCGCAGTTGCTGTAGGTCAAAGATTAAGTGTGATAAACCAAACTGTGGTTAGTTTCTGATGTAAGCGGTAGCTGTGTTCGGTTGCCGTTAAATAACTTTCCAAGCTAATTATTCAAATATTAGAAACGACTGCTGACTTTTATAGGCAAGAAAATGTATATTTTGGACAGTAAATTAAAATGAGATTGAGTGTAAACAATCGTTCGGTCTTCCTTTAAGACTCAGAGTATAATGAATGATGACCCCGGTGATGCAATCAATGATATTCCCTTTGTCCCAGTTGGTATGCTTAATTTAGTCCTGTTCTAACTTTGTACGAGTTTTTCTTTGTTTAAAAATCGTTATTCGCAAGGTAAAAACAGAATTATAAATAACTACTATCGCTATGAAGATATTTATGTAAAATTTTGTTTATTTTTTGCAGGGCGATCGGCATTTATTCTTATTCAGCGATTTGTTGCTGGTGGCAAAAGCCAAGTGAGTTGATTACTCATTTAATTGCACAGAATTACCTACGACATTTCAAAAATAATAATCATTAATTTGTAAAATTCTTCTGTTTTTGATCTATTCTGTGCATTTACACATCACTCGAATTGACCAACTAAATTGCATCATGTTCAAGCTAACTTTCGTGTAATTTTCTTCAGAAACATTACCCTGTTAGAGCAAAATTACATGTGTTATGAAAGCACCGTCACCTGATCTTGCACAGCAAGTACAAGAATAGCTTAGACCATTAGACAGATTAAAATCTGACATATGTTCAAATTACCTTCGCCCATTTCATCGTATTTGGTTACGGTTTTATTACAGACACAGCAATCAGAATAGAATCTTTGGGTTTCAGTTTCTTATGAAGCCAGAAAAGTTACGTTTGCACAAAAAAACGCCTACATACAACCTGTTTTTAGTAACCGACCAATTCATATTATTGTCTCATTTTGTGTTATTTTTAGTTTTGTGTTATTTTAAATTCAAGTACAGAAGGGCGTAATTTCTGTTGAGTAAGTCTGCAAATGTTGCACAATGAGTTTTGCGTTTTCCTAAAACCCATTAAATGACAAGGAAATGGCCTACCAAAGTAAGTCTCAGAAAATTCACAATAAAAAATTATATCACCTAGGTATAAGCTTAAGCGAATAAGTTACTCACGTTTTCGCATTTACTCCAATTTTTGTAAAATATTTCAACCGCTGCAGTAAACGTTGGCGCAGACATGTTTCATTTAGTGCGCCAATTGAAAAGCCAACATGTGACTGATCACGTGGCATGACATCACTCGAACACTGTCGCAGTGAGTTCTGAGCACGTGTACTATAAAGATTTGTGTTGTGGTTCTGTGACGCCATCTAATATGGCGCCACCGTGACAGTCACGCGGGAGTATTTAAAATGAAAACAAACAGGAAATTCTTTTAATAGCTCTACGTCACACTGACGTCACAGACGAACACTGCAGTTTATGTCGTGCTTATCGCGGTACAGCGCCTATATGTCGGCCAGGCGAATGTGACAAAAATACGCCACTGTCAATCGTAGTGAATTCACTGAGTCGCGCGTAGCTTTGATATTTTAACAGGATATAACTATCCGAGGTAATTATTATTTAATCAAAGCTTTGATTTAAAAAAATCTTTGCGGAGCATACTTTATTTTGAACCATTGTTTACACAATCGTCTGGTTTTCCTTTAAGCAAAAGAACAAACTCAGCAAAAATTAAAATTCAAACTACAAATTTTTATGATGTTATTAATAAACCCCGTTACAGATACATAATGCAAATAAGTCCAACTATATAAGCAACGTACAAAACTAATTAACCTTTTGGTGGAAGAAACGATTAAATTAACTTCTGAAAAGAATCGACTACTTACAATAGATGTTCTTTCTCTATATCAAATCCCGAGAACGCTGGTGGCGAGGATGTAACGTTTGGAAAGTAATAACCATCCTCACAGTAACACAGGTACGTCCCACTCATGAATCCCATGCCCTTGACTGGAACGCACTATATGAAAACCATGAAAAAAGTCAATGGTTGTTGATTACGTTTAAAGGAAAACATTATCCAATTTTACAAATGTTACTGACCGCATTTAAAGGAAAACATTATCGAATTTTACAAT